>NW_021027018.1:1469001-1494196 GCF_004153795.1 Camellia sinensis
ACGTAATGCCAAATTCTTCATAACCAGTATGTCCATGTGGACTTCTAGATCCCTGTGCCAACAAAAGACTAGAAATATAATTAATGGAAAATTCCCAACATAATCATCAATTCGGTTGAATTCCCAAATCAATCCCAGCAAGCTCAATAGATCATTGAGAGAAAACGGTAACAGCTCCATACAGGTGTAGAAACCCTTATTAGCAGGAAAGAAAGCAAATAACTGAGCGACATGCCACATCAAAATTAAGCAATCGACATCATAGCAGGGGGGAAAAGAAAGAAAGATGCTAATCACATATTTTTTATAATGGGGAAACCTTTCCATCTGCCTGTGTTTATATTAGGACTTTTGTTTGCTGTATGTGGCAAGCAGTAAAGTTACCCAAGCTCCATACATAATTACCAAATTTAAAGGACACAACTTACATACACACACACATACGCAGGTGCAGAAGGGAACAGAATGTCGTATTATCTACTCAAAACACTAGTTGTAATACAATACAACTATATAGAAACATTTAATCATACATTAATGTTGTTGAGGTCACATGAACCAGATGGTACGAAAGTAGCAAAATTCTTAGGAACTTTTTGCCTTTTGATGGTAAAAATCTACTTAGAGAGAGGAAAAAAAAAAAAGAGTACATAGGGATGAAGGATGAAAGGTACATGCTTGAAGAAAAAAGAAGCAAGAATAAAAAAAGATTTACGCAGTTCCCAACCACCAAGAGCCCCGTCATAAAAATTATATCTACATGATCAAAGAGTCGTTGTACCTTTCTCACCCAAACTATACAACGAAACAACCACTGAGCTTCAAAAACATATATAGCAACCATAATGTTCAAAGTCATCCCAAGCCTAACTCACTTTTCACCAAAACCAGCATGATTATTCAAAGGATCTAAATTGGTGAAAAGGTCAGCATAAAATTAAAATACATAAGAGTTTTGGTAGTTAATGGTTCCCTTTTTAAATAGCAAGAAACGTTCTGTCACTATAGACTGAACTCGCTGTGAACCTTTTCAATTATTAGTAGCAGCTCATGTGGAACCCCCAGCTCCCAGCGGGCAAGCCTGCAACTTGTGTTTTGGCTATATAAACATAGCCAGAGACTCTGTTTTAGCTTAGACTAACGGCACCGATTCCTAGTGTTTAACAGTATCAGGCAAGAGTTGCTTAAAAAGTATACATGGCCATATAGTTTGGAGGATGAACATAAACCCAACTCATTTTCAAATAGATCACAAATCGGATAGAAACCAACATCCCTCACAGTACTATAAGGTTTAGACAGCATGACAAACAATGTCAGGAATCATGAACATTATTGCTTTATATGCATAAAATACATGAAAAGATGTTGTCACAAAATCCATAACTAAAAGGGGTTTGATAGGGAATTCTATTAAAAGATACTTACCCAACCGAAGGTGAGAGGATGTTGGGGGATATAAAATAAAATGGTTTAAACAGCCAAACTACACCCAATATAGCTCCATCTTGATTCTTAAAGATGCCGATCAAAAGTTAGTCATAGTATTTACTAAATTTTGGCATTTCAAAAATAACTAGAGGGGAAAATCTAGAAACCACCATTTTATTGTTCATAAAGAAGGCTTAGATGTTCAACTCATAAGCACACATTTTTGTTCTTATCAAGGATCCTAACTACATATTGCTTCTCTCAACACCTTAGATTAAAAAAATGAAGGGAAAAAAACAAGAAAAAGAATTAAAGAAAAGCCATGACTACACCTTGATTTCCTTTTACACAAATACCTTTCATCATATGAAAAATATATGCATCATAGCTATTGCTTGCACTTCCATCAAATACAATACCAACAGTAGGTAACTATCAATAATGGTAAAGAATGCAAAAGTAACAGGGCATTGGTAAAAGTTTTACTTATAAGAGTTAGACATAAAAGACATAGAGAACCACTAGAACGGCACATAGAGAGGCTGGTCAAAAGGAAGAAGAAGACCAGTAAAAAGAGAGTCCCTTATGTGTATTTAAAAAGTAATCAAATTCAGATTTCAGATTAACATAATACAAATGAAGTAGTACAAACCACTCAGGGGATACTAGAGCCAAAATTCTAGTAGTTGTGACAGATTTGCACAGATAAGGTTTTCCTATGCAAGGCTTAGGCTTATATAGCATGGTAGTAAGAAAAAGGCTTGGCATTCTAAAGGTGAACATAAACTTTTTAAATTAGCATTGAAGATAACATCTCATAATCTTTTAAAAATTCAACACCAAATCACATCATGTCTTAATAGATTTTGAAAGTTGAGAAATTAAAAATTAGCGATGTAGGTACTTTTACCTTGTTAGTTCTTCTTCTCTGTCTTTGAAAAATGAACCTACATTTAATAAGAACAAGTATTTTAATTAATAGGGTCTTGTATTGTTAAAAAGGCTTTGATTAAATGATTGCTCACCTCTTGGGATGAAAATGTATGAAATTGTTGTTGATGTGGCATTGGCCGAATAGTGGGATGACTACTAAGTGAACAGTGGCATACTTTCATAAGATTGTTGTTTGTGGTTGTGCTTTCACTACTATTATTAAAGAAGCTGCTATAGATGATTATGGTATGCTCTTTTCTTGGGGGAATGAAGAAGATAAGCAAGATTGTTGCAAATGGAGAGGAGTCCATTACAACAACCACATAGGCAAGATTAGTCCCTCATTGCTTAAATTGCAGCATTTAAAGTATTTAGATTTTATCTCTCTTATTTCAAATTAAAGTTTTTAAGAGAAAAGTTTGAGCAAATTCAAAGAGAGTAATTGGGTGTGAGCAAGACAAAAGGGATAAAGAGGCAGTAGCTATTTTAACCTGTTATCAGCTTTATGAAAGATGGAATATCAATCAGAATACCATTAAAAACTTGGAAAAACAAATTAACCAAATAAAATATTTGCTAATTACAGGCCTAAATTTGGATTTAATTACTCTTGACACTTCAGAGAAGCAAAGCACTCTAGTAATGTCTGCCTTTTTTCGTGAAAGTGAAGCTGAATGTAGCAATCATGTTCTATTATAGTGCTCCAAAGTGTGGAATATGGTCTGAGCTACTAAATTGGTGTGGTTTTCAGTGGGCAACTTACAGCACAGCAGCAACAAAAACAACTCTGCAGTAGCAGCAGAGCAGCAGCAGCTACTAAGTGCAGTAGCAGCAACAACAACAGCAACAAAAGCACTAAATTGGTGGAGATGCATTCGAGGATGTTTACAAACAAGCATGCCTCAAGAGCAAGGCAGGACCGGAGGAGTGAGAGGAAGAAAGCGGCCGAGGCATTCAAGTTCTGGTTGGGATTGCCTAGTTTTGATTATGTATAATCATCAGTGGAAGGAAAACTATCTATCTACTACCTCTCTCAGACTCTACAGACTTATGCACTAGTTATGACCCGTTTTCTAAAAGCAAAAGTGTATTTCAACCTAGTGAAGCTTGAAATTCAAATGTAATTTATCATTTGATTAATGTAATAAATGAAATAGATTCCTAAGAAATCCAATATTTAGGTTCAAGAAGAGGGATATTTGCCTCGTTGAAATTGCATTGACAATTGGATTTAAAATATATGCATGTTTGCAAGTAGATACATTATATTACAATCTCAAAATATGTAACATTACAACATATATAGACATTATATCCACATGTTGTCCATCGACTACACCTTTGGGACTGAACTTAGGCGCTAGCTCACAGACAAAATTGATGAAACAGAAGAGATCCGAGTGAATGGAAAGAAACAAATGATGAATTCCAATTTCATTTGAGAAAGGAATGTTATAAAACAACACCATCGATTAAGCTTGTTATCTAGATGGGAAGAGAAAATCCAATTATGAGAGAAATTGAGAATAACAAGAACTTCAATAAGAGAAGGAAATATAATAAAAGAAAATAAACTGGATAGGGGTGCTTTCTCTAGGAGATATTGTCAAATTTCGGCTCAAAAGAGAATATTAAGCAACCACATCACTATGGAGATTAAGGATTTCTGCTAGTAAGCAATGCTCCAAAATACCAAGCAAGTCAAAAGGAATGAAATGAACAAAGAAACCAACTTGGACTCTAGCTAATCTGCAAATTACTTCATAAAAGAAAAGTAGATCATTTTCCAATATACACATGTTAAATTTTGTTATTCAAGATTTCTTTAAACGCTCTGCTGCAGAATGTGCTTGGTTAGATCCAATGGCATGATATGTCAATAACACGTCACACATTTTTTACAATCCAAGTAACATCTGGAAACTTCAAGGCAACAATCAGTGATTGGCCAATCAGTGTAGTAGTGCCAGAAGCCAATCATATTACATATGAAGTATTGTAACCAAATTAAAGGAAATAGAGAAGCAATATAAACAATATTTTCCCAGATATTGTTCTGTTTGTGTCAAATAAATATATTATATATATATATATATATATATGTATGTATAGTCACTACTGTAATGGAGTTGCATATTCTACAAAGCAACTAACATATATCCACCTCCTGTAAAGCCCACCAACCATTAACAAAAACCTTACCAATTTCAACTTTGATTTATAGACACGTATCATTGCCACCCCAAAACCCTCATTCACAATGAAAACCTATATCTATAAAATTCCACTAATAATAATCACAATCATAAATATATACACACAGAAGGGGCATAGAAAACAGAGAACTCACCAGAAATTTCAAGAGGTTTTTTATTTCAAAAGACAAATTTGAGTGAGTAACTTCAATGGTGGTTCGGAGCTGACAAAATAGGGCTTCGTTTCAAAAATAGAAGGCAATGAGAAGGAGAAGAGACGTGTGTTTGTGAAATTCAATCTTGCTGGGGAATGGAAGAGGCATCTCTCTCATTCATGGGTATGGGTAAAATAAAGGCGCGAATTGTATAGTATATTTTATATAAAAATCAAATTGAAATGTTTTATACAACCACACTATTTAGGGAGTGTGATTAAATATATATATATATATATATATAATCACATTTATTTAAAAAGTGTGAATAAAAATAAATATTATTGTAGTAGTGTATATATAATCACACTTTAATTAGAAGTGTGATTAAAATATATATATATATATAATCACACTTAATTAGAAAGTGACATAAAAATAAATATTATCACACTCAATCAGATTAAGTGTGATTAAAAATTTGAGAATTGTATATTTTATATAAAAATCAATTTGGAATATTTTATACAATCACACTTATTCAAAAAGTGTGATTAAAAAGTAATAATGTATATATAATCACACTTTAATTAGAAGGTGTGATTAAAAAATATATATATATATAATCACACTCATTTAAAAATTGAAAAGTGAGATAAAAAATAAATATTATCACACTTAATTAATTCAAGTGTGATTAAAATAACAATCTAATTTTTTTATCAGACTTCTAATAAAAGTGAGATATTTTCACTTGTCGATCTTTAAAAAAAACATATATTATCACACTCAATCAAATTAAGTGTGATTAAAAAATCAATTTAATTTTTTTTATCACACTTTCAATAAAAGTGAGATATTTTTTTTGTCAAAGTGTGATCTTTAATTATTTTTGTTGTAGTGTTTTGACATTTCAATCAACAGGCAATCCTCTCCAACAGATGACAATACAAAATCCACTCAACCAGAAGTTCACAACAACCAAGGTTTTTTTTTTGGCGCTTTTTTTTTTGGCGCCCCAAATTTCATTTTGGCGCTGTTTTTTTTTTTTTTTAATCCTACAATTCACAACATGCATTGTGCATCATAAAAAGGTAATACTTTTAACGGCTGGCATTGTGTGCGCCGTGAAAAGTATTCACTTTTCACAGCTGGCGTATGTGCATCGTGTATAATTAATATATTAACGGCACGCCATATGCATGTCCTAGAAAGTTTTATTATTTACGGCGTGCATTGCGAGCCATGAAAAAATCATCGTTATTACCATTCACGGCCTACGTAACGGACATGCCGTGGTTGGAAAAGTATTTACGACATGCAAAAAAAGCAAGTTGTAAAAGTGAGAAACTACGGAGCGCATTTATTGTATGTCGTTGATGTGGTGCTGTAAAAAGTCAGTTTTGTTGTAGTGTTAAACTCACTCATATCATACATTTCATATTTCTACCCCAAGTGAATGACCAATGTATAGAAGTTCAACTAATCAAAATGAAATAATTTTTTTATTTAATTTTCAATCATTATCAATAAAATGTGCAATGACACATTCATATTCTAAAGAATTATTTGACCACAGATCAAATGTTAAACAAACTCTTTCATTCATATTTTTGAAAATGTCAAATAATTCATTTTTAATATTTTCAAATTTCTTAAAATCCTATTTTTTTAGTAATATTTCTTGAAAAACCTTGATATTACGGTGCAAAATCTCCGTGAATCATTTCTAAAAAATCGGGACATTCACTAGTAGTAAAAGATTGTTTTTTTTTTAATAATATAGTCAATTACAGAATTTTGTACACATATAGGATCATATGAAAATACTTACAAATTTTTAGTTGATGAAGTCCCTAATTACATTTGAGTTCTAATATCAGGTTGTTGACTTTTTAAATGTCTTTGAGCATGCCTTTTTAG
Source organism: Camellia sinensis (assembly GCF_004153795.1). Taxonomy (NCBI): domain Eukaryota; kingdom Viridiplantae; phylum Streptophyta; class Magnoliopsida; order Ericales; family Theaceae; genus Camellia; species Camellia sinensis. The sequence continues at coordinate 1,475,639 of NW_021027018.1, forward strand.
ATAGCTAGTACCCCCTACAGATGCAGCATTAAGTAAATATGCATAATATTTACATTTTGCTTTAAATACAGTTGTACCATTGGGATTAATTGTAGGTGCTTTTCTAAAATGCTCCCAAACAGTACTAGATGTGCCCCTATATGATGATGATGCTGCTGTTAGAAGAGGTATATTAGGTACGATAGAAGAAGAATCAATAGATTCATGTTGTGTATATGCATCAATATCAACATAAACATTAAGAATCTTATAATCTATAGTGATGTAAGTAAAATAATATATGTGAATTAACAATTAATTAAACTAATGAGTAAATAATAATGAATTTTGGAATAACAACTAATATATGTTACGAAATAATTAACGTACAAAATGAGTAACTAATAAATATTAATTCAAATAATTAATATTACCAACTGGCGAACGTGATACAAAAATTTGCTTCTTTTGATAAAAGTTTCTTATTGCACAATTGCAATTGTCACTTAGGATTAAGACTTTAAAATTAATTGAGAGAGTTGAGAGAGAATGAGAGTTTAAGAGAGAGATTTGTTTGTAAGAAATAAAATGGGAGGGCGGTGATATTTATAGAAGTTGGGAGGAGGGAGGGGTTAATTTATAATATATATATATATATATATATTTGTGGCTGTTGGTGGGAAACGGTCATTTGACTGTTTGAATTAAATTTTCTTTTTTCAAATTTTTTTACCTTTAGTTAAACTCTGCACACTGGCGCATGAAGCCGTTGGAGGGCGGGCCGGTGTAGACACCCCATTTTTGACCAACCTTAAGACTCAGATGTCATCGATTGAGCGCTCGGTGATTGTGCATGTTGTGCTCGTTTCGAGTCTCTGGAGTTTTGGCTGAGAGCCTTGCCTCCGGGCCTCTAAACTCTTTTGTGCTTTGGCTCGGTTTGTGGACCGAACTTTGTTTCTCTTCCCCAGAGGGAGGGAGAGGTCTTGGACACCATCTCTTTGGGGTCGTAGACCACTTTTCGTGGTCATAGGCCACTTTTCCCGTTTGGAGGCTAGTTTTCGATTTTTGGAGCCTTTAGTCGCGCGCCTTGTCTCGGCACCGCTTAACGTTCTCCGTTTGGCGTGATTTTTGAACCACACCTTGTTGCCTCTGCCTAGAGGAACACTGTGGTCCGGAAGACCACTTTTGTGGTTGCATACCACTTTTGGTGCTCGTCAGCTAGTTTTCGGGGCTTTCGGCTGCATGCTTTGCCTCCCAATCTCTCGTCTTGCATCCGTTTTGGTTTGTTCTTGATACAAACCTTGTTTTCCTTGTTTGGAAGGTGGTACAAGGGTGGGAGACCACTTTTTCTCCTTGGAGACCACTTTTTCTTCTACCAGCCAGTTTTCTGGTTAGATAACTGGCTTTCTCGGTCTTTGGGCCATCTTTTCTGGTCGGCCACCACACTTTTGCATTGTTTTCAGGCCCTGGACCCTCTCCCACCATGGCCGACCAGTTGTTACTCTGAGAGACCACTTAAAGTGGTCGGCCAACCACTTTAAGTAGCAGGCCAGCTGCTTTTTGACACCTTTTTTGAGATATTTTCCTCCAACTGGCGCAGCTGGAGGGCATTTGGGCTATCCTCCGTACACGTGCATGGAGGGATTTGCTTGAAGCTTAGCTTCTCCAAGAAGCTTTGCCTTTTAGTTTCTATAAGAGTGAGGCTCCTCCTCTCTCCTCTAGGTTCAGAAACTTGAGGCTTGAGGGATAGATATACACCTGTATCTATTCTTCCTTGTTTGTTCCCATTTTGTGCCTTAAAGTGTTATTTTGTCTTAGTTTAACACACAAACACACACTCAAACACCTTCCTTTGGTTGCTGAGGTGCTAAGGGGTTGTTTTTGGTGTTCTTGGACTGGTTTAAGCTCAAAGAACTTGCTGGAGTTGCAGTTGTAAAGGAGGTCTTCAAGGGTGAGTATTTGACCTTTAAATCCCCCTTTCTTGCTTAAGCTTTTAGCCCTTCTTTCATACGTTTTTAAGCTTAACTCTTAACTAGAAAAAGTTCTTTTTTTGCATGCTTAAAATAGTTATTTAAGGTCACTTTTTCGTTTGGGATGATTTACCCCCTCTTAGGCCTTGTTAGGCCTTGTTTTGAGCCATCCCTTTAGACTCTTGTAGAAGCCTTTGCATGACCTTTCTACCACTGAAATCTAGAGGATTTTTAGTGGAGGAAAGGTGGTTTTGGTGTCCTAAATAGGAGAGGGTCATCCCCTCTCTTTGTATTTTGTTTACTGGTTTCATATGCCTCATGTTTAAGCATCTTTGTTAAGCTTTTGTTGGCCATGCCTTATCTTGTATTTGTGGTTATTTTGCTGAGGCATAACACTGTTTTTGCTTGGTTTGGTCACTCCATGCATGGTTAATACACTTGTAGTGTAAATCACACAAACTAGCTTTGTATGCTTCTTGAAGTAGCATGTCATTCTAGCTTGTTTTCTTTCCATTTCAACATGTTTTTGGTGATGTTTTGCCATGTCATGACTCTGTTTTGGTTTGGTTTGGTTGGCCCTTGCATGCCTTATGCACTTGTAGTGCAACCCCTTGAAATAGCCTAACATGCATCATGCTTTGACATGTCATTTTAGCATACTTTTGGCTTAGCTCTGAGAAGATTTTGTTCATGTTTTATCATGTCTAAGGTCTGATTTTAGTTGTTTTGGTCATGCATGCCTTGCCTTGAATAGCTATGGTTCAATCTAGCTTGTTAGCCTTGTGTATTGAGTCCACTAGCATGCATTACTTGGACTATTTTAATGATTTGGCATCATTTATTATGTGATTTCAGTCCATGTTTCGTGGCCATGCATTCACATTTGTCACTTACTCAATGCGTTGGAGGGATTGCCCCTTTATGCCTTAACATGAACCATTGCGTATGCCTTCATGCCTTAGCTTGTGAAACATCATTTCAGTGTGTTTTTACGGTTATTATGCCATGATATAACTCTGATTTTTGTTGCTTAAGTCATACCATGTTTGGTCCTAATAGGTGTAGTATAATCCACCCTATTTGCCTTGCATATTCTATGTCTTATGCCCTTCATGCTAGCACATTTTGGCTTCATTCCGTACATGTTTTAGTATCATTTTAACATGTTCTAGGACTGTTTTGGGTTGCCTTTGCCATATCCTTCATGCTTTGTATAGCTGTAGTGCAATTGGCCTTGCTAGCTTTGTGTTTTGATGCCTCATGCATGCTACCTTTGAGCTATTTATATGATTTGGCATCATTTAATACTTGGTTTCAGAGCATGTAGCATTGTCATATTCCCACTTCATTCATGCTTTGAATGCCTTTAAGTGTTGTACATTGTTGCCTTGCTTTGGCCTAGCATGTATGCCATCTTGCCTATGCCTTTGAGCCCTCATCTCAGCATGTTTAGGTCATTGTTTAGACCTATTTGACCTCTGTCCATGCTTGTGTAAACGTCCCCAAATGTCCTGGGAGGAAATCCCGTTCTGTCCACTGGGCTTACTACAGTTCGGACTCAATTGCCACGGTCCTGTATCTAATCTTGCAGAGTGCAATGCAAGACCGATGAATCATCAAAGAGTCCAAATCCGGCAAATCATTTTGAAAAATAGATTTTTAGAAAGAAGTGCCAAACATAGACTGCTTTTCCAGATACAGAGTCGCCACCTAAATATTTTACTTTGGAAAATTTAGGAAACCCTGACTCATTGCCTAAGGCCACGTGTCCGTCATCACCAAAGTTGTCTTAGCTCGGGAACTTGGGTATGATTGGGGAAGGTCAGCTATGAGCACCCCAGCTCGCCCAATCAAAGATCGGCCACTACTAAACGTGATATCTTGTTTTTTTGAAAACACATGCGTTCTTATTTCGGTTAATTAGCTAATCTTTACTACGTAATGCGCACAGCAAAACAAGTATAGACTAGATCGCCTAATTTGGGACAAAGCATTGCATATCAGTTTGTTTGGAAATGGTTTGAAGTTTGCTACTCGCAAGTAGGCTAAAACACGGATTCCAATGAATTGTTCCAATTCTAGCAATCTAACCTTCACCCACAGGCATTCAGGCAGTTATATCACCTAAGCAATTAGCCTCATGGAAAGCATGTTGTCACGTTAACATTCACACTCATGCAAGTTGCTAAAGCATAAACACTTACAGTGTACTTCGAGCCAAAACAACAAACAAGTTCGTAATCATGTATGATCCTAGTTCATGTTAAGATGGCTAATGCAACGCATGCAAAATGCAACTAAGATAGGCTCGGCTATCCTAAGAATGACATATGAGGTGCGACAATCCAATACATGTGTTCAACTTGGAATTGAAATACAATGCAGTTAGTATGATGCGCCGAGCCCGGTGCATGCAAGACATATGAATGATGCAAACATGCATAGCATAAGGGTGCTAAGTGAAATATGCCCTAAATCTAACCATCGTTAGTAGTTAAATAAAAGGGAGAAAGAAATTGGGGTTGGAAGACATGCATCACATACACGCACACTTATTACAACATTGCCCCCTCTCGGAGGATTCGAAAGAAAAATACAAAATAACTAACTAACAAGCTAATTAAATATTACAAAACCGTATTTAATTAACAAATTAATTAAACTACTAAAGCAGTAAAGCTGCCTCGAGAAGAGGGTCAAATGCTTGCATGCTCGATTCGCCTCGCTCGGAAATCTGTCGCCATGCCACATGTTGCCTCTGTTTACACTGCTCTGCACCTCTAAAAACTGCACAAGTCCTAAGGCTACTTCTGGACCACCTTCTGAGCACTGTGAAAGGTCACCGGCCAAGAGGAATAGTCACTGGCCATGGAAAAGTGGTCATCGACCAGTTGTATAGCTCTCGGCCAGAAATGAATAGCCGGCCGGCACTGAATGTGGTCGGTCGGCCAACTCTTCCTGCAGAATCTTGTTTTGCAGCAGCAGAGGGCAAACAGAGCATGACAATGTATTTTCAAAGCAATGTGTGCACGACCACCCTCCTTATCATGTTATGAACTCAATGGTGGATGGTCTTCGACCCTCGGGCCACCAATCACGCATTTCTATGCATGATGGCCAAAGAGGCAAGTGTGTAACTCAATATGGAATGAAATGCACAAAACACATAATGGGCCCCAACCTCTATCATGATTGATCAAGAGGCAAGAGATGCACACACAATGCAATGCAACCTAGGCAAGCAAGCAAACATGCAAATAACTCAAGTATGCAACAAATCTAATGCAACATGAGCATGTTAACATACAATATGCAATAGGCATACAACCTAAACATGTGGACATGTATTGCATGCAATAACATGCAAACTGAAACAAGCATGCAACAACATGATAAGATGGACTTACACTAACATGGGTAGCTCTCAAGCATGCCAAAATCAGTGGCCAATAGTGTTGGAATGATGAAATCGAAGCAACAAGACATACACAAGCATGCACAATGCAAAGGCTCCAAGCCAAGGGCACAAGATACAACTCTCCAAGAGCATGGCAAGGATGAAACATGAGGCACAATGGCATACACTCCAGCTCTGAAATAGCATACAAAATGACTCCGAAATGATGCAACAACTCATGCAATGCATGTTGATAGGCTCAAGTACCGAAACTAGTGAAGCACATTACACTAGAGGTATGCAAAGCAATGCTCAAATGATGAAACCAACCCCAAACGGACCTGATGCAAGCCAAAATCAGTGGCAAAATGTGTTGGGATGGTGGCTCGAAATGCATTCAAATGAAGCTCATGCAATGGTCAGTAAATGAGGCATACAAGTACAACTCTCAATAGCACTTAAAGCATGGAAAACATGGGAGTATGGCACAAGTATAAGCTCAGAAATATCATACCCAATGATGCCAAGACATGCGAGTAGCTCAAGTCAAGCATGCAAGGGACCTCGAAACTCAAAGCTATGCAAGGCTATTACACAACAAGTATGCATGGCAAGCATTTTTCGACCGTGAGGCCACAAAACAAAGCTTAGGCAGCCTAAATCATGAACAAAATCAGTTTAAGGCATGGCCAAAAAGTGCTAGAATCATAGGCTAAAATGGCATGCAATACAAGCTAGTGAAGGGGGTTTACACTACAAGTATATGAGGCAATCAAAAAGCCACCTAACCAACAAAATTCAGAGGTATGACATGTCAAATAAAGCCCAAAAATCCACTGCAACATGGTCTATGCATGCAAGAATGATAGGCTCCTTTGATAGGCTATAAAGAGGGTTGTTCTACACATGCAAGATGGACACTTAAAATAGAAAAAAAGGGCTCTAGACAGAGCCTATGCAAGTCTTAAAACTCACTAAAAACAGCCTGAAATATGCTCAAGAAGTGTGAAAATAGGGGCTCCTTTGTAAGGCCAAAAATGCCAACAAACAAGAAAACAAGAAGAGGGGATGGCCCTCTCCTTCTTAGGACTCAAGAAGAGGGGATGGCCCAATACAAGGTGGTCCCGAAGCTCACAAAAAAGGCATAAAAAAGAGGCCAAGCAAGGCCTAAGAGGGGGTAAACAACCCCAAACACAAAAGTGACCTTGAACAAAGACAGGCTAAAAGCTTGTGCAAAAATGGGAAATAAAAGAGGGAAAAGTAGTGTTAGCCTTGTAGCCAAGAACTCCAGCAGCTCTGGACCCAAAAACCACTCCCTTAGCCTCTGAAAATGGCCTCCAAGATGCTTAGACTGAAGGTGGAAGGGTTAGGATAAGAGTTGTAGTTCAATGGGGCCAAGAACCTTACACTTTTGAGCTAAAATGGAGGAGATATAGAGAGAGATATATGTGTATGGAGCCTTGGCCAAAAATCTCAACCTTTGCTAATGAGGGAGAGGGTTTCTCTTATAGAAGAACAAAGGTCCAAGCTTCTCTTAGAAGCTTGAGCAAAAAGGCCAAGCTTCTCTTAAAAGCTAAAGCAAAAAGGGGCAAGCTTCTTGAGAAAGCTAGAGCAAAGGGGTCAAGCTTCCTCAAGAAGCTAAGAAAGGTTCAAGTTTCTCTTAGAAGCTTAGAACAAAGGGTCAAGCTTCTTAGAGAAGCTAGAGCAAAGGGTTCAAGCTTCTTGGAGAGGCTAAAAAAAAGGTTCAAGCTTCTGTAAGAAGCTAAAAAAAGGGTTCAAAAGGTTCAAGCTTCCTCAAGAAGCTAGAACAAGAGTTCAAAAGGTTCAAGCTTCCTCAAGAAGCTAAAACAAAGGTTCAAAGGGTTCAAGCTTCCTCAAGAAGCTAGAACAAGGGTTCAAAAGGGTCAAGCTTCCCCAAGAAAAGGTCTCGGCCAGAAAAAGTGGCCAATTGATCAAAACAATGGCCGGCCGACCAAAAACGATGCCGACCGGCCAACATCTTTGGCCGGTAGCAAGAAAACAGGGCCGGTGGCCTCAGGCCATGGCCGGTGAGGTGTGAAGATGGCGAACAAGCCATTCCCTGCCCTTAGAAGCAATCACACAAGTGTTTGGTCTACAACCAAGCACAAAACAAACAAGTCGAGAGGTCTCGAGGCAAGGCGCGCAGCCGAAACCTCCGAGAACTCAAGACGAACACGAACATGGATGATCATCGAGTGTTCAACTGATGACGTCCAACACCCTCAAACCGCAATCCCATCAGTGGAATAGGCGCGTACACATGCAGAACTATTGGTGTGTAGACGGAACACAAAATACAAGTAATTGGCATGATATAAGTGAGGAATGACCTGTTGAGGAAAGATCGTGATCCTAAATGCTGGATGCAACACACTGCACTATAATGCAATGAATGCAATGGATAAGGCGCGCGGCCAAACCGTATCTTGCCTAGGAAAGGCATGGACACAAACAAGCCACGTTTAACAAGGAAATGGTGCCATCACCCTCAACACTAGGTGCGTACACATAATTTCATAACCATGCTTCAACGTGAAAAGTATGGGCATATACCAGACCAAGCTCAACATGGAAAGGCGCAAGCGATAGAATGGATTTGCAGTGAATGCATGCAAACTACAATGCAATATATGCAATGGATGCAATGCATAGAGTGGATAAAGCTCACGGGCAAACCGTGTCTTGCCTAGGAAAGGCATGGACACAAACAAACCACGTCTAACACGGAAATGGTGTCGTCACCCTCAAACCACAATTCCATCAGTGGAATAGGTGTGTACACAAAATATCATAACCATGCTTTGCCCCGAAAAGTATGGATACATGCCAGACTAGGCTTAACATGGAAAGGCGCAAGCGACAGATGGAGGTGATACAATGGACATGCAGTAAATGCATGTAATATATTCTATATGCAATGTAATAGACATACTAGATGATGTAGTAGTTAGAAAGCGAAGGTACCTTACAGGGGCAATTTGGCAATAACCTACCTCATGCTGCTGGGGATCTTCCCATTCTTCTCAGTTGAACCGCAGGTACCACTTTTCTCCCTGACTATGGTCGCAGCTTTCCCTATTCTCCAACAGGGTGACAGACTAGGTTGGTTCAGTATCTAGAATTGAGGCGCATACACATGCTATCTCAATCTATGGGGTTGCCATACAGATTTCAAGCCGAGGATATACCCGTGGGTATTTAAACCAGACTTTAGTCTCGGAAATCCCGAACCTTTGTGTTCTAGGCATGAGCCATTCGAACTCTAGTTTCCACCGTCTCAGTTGGTCTCCTAGGAACTCACCGCTAACACAGGCAGGTGGCTATACCAGACCACCGGAAGTCATTCGGGCAAGACCAACACGAAAGGAATTGCACCTTTAGAGGATTTAAGGCCTCCTAGACCAGAGAGTGCACAAGACAGTGCGAATAGAGATGCAGGATTTAAGGTCTCCTAGACCAGAGGATTTAAGGTCTCCTAGACCAGGGAGTGCACAAGATAGTGCGATGAGATGGGTGCACAAGACAGCGTGAGCAATGCAATGCACTAACAAGTGCAGGTAAGATGTGCAAGAAAACGCGAACAATGCAATGTACCGACAAGTGCAGGTAAGGTGCGCAAGAAAGCGCGATGCAAGTTCAAAGCAAAAGATACAAGCATTTATTTTCTTTTTTTGCAAGATGAGAGTATGTAATAAAATGCCCAGGATAGTGCGATGCGCAAGAAAGCGCGAGTGCACAAGACAGTGCGATGCGCAAGAAGCGCGAGTGCACAAGACAGCGCGAATGCACAAGATAGTGCGAGTGCACAAGACAGTGCGAATGCACAAGATAGTGCGATGCACTAAACAGCGCGATGCGTTAGACAATGCGAGTGCACAAGACAGTGCGAATGCACAAGATAGTGCGATGCGCTAAACAGCGCGATGCGTTAGACAACGCGAGTGCCCAAGACAGTGCGAATGCAAGAGATAGTGCGATGCGCTAAACAGCACGATGTGTTAGACAACGCGAGTGCACAAGACATTGCAAATGCACAAGATAGTGCGATGCGCTAAACAGCGCAAGTGCACAAGACAGTGCGAATGCACAAGATAGTGCGATGCGCTAGACAGCGCGATGCGTTAGACAACGTGAGTGCACAAGATAGTACGATGCGCTAGACAACGCAATGCGTTAGACAACGCGAGTGCACAAGACAGTGCGAATGCACAAGATAGCGCGATTGAAATGCATTCAAAATGCAAAGGGATGCACAAAATAGTGCGACGCGCAAAATAGCGCGATTGAAAACACAAGATAGTGCGATGCGCAAAATAGCACGATTGAAATGCATGCAATATGCAATGGGATGCACAAAACAGTGTGATGAGGTGATAGTGTAGTAGGTACAAAAAAGGTGCATAAACACATGTAAGTAAAGCATACGCGAAAACGTATTCAATGTGTATAAGAACTTGAACACATATAAGTAAAGCACGACGCAACAACGCATGCAATGTGTATAGGAACTTGAACACACATAAGTAACGCATAACGCGACAACGTATGCAATGTGTATAGGAACTTGAACACATATAAGTAAAGCACGACGCGACAACGCATGCAATGTGTATAGGAACTTGAACACATATAAGTAAAGAATGATGCGACAACGCATGCAATGTGTATAGGAACTTGAATGGAAGGGTGCAAGACAATGCAACCTAAGAATGCGAAACAACGCGGGTGGGAGCGTGCAAGACAATGCAACCTAAGGATGAAACAATGTGGGCGGGAGGATGCAAGATAATGCAACCTAAGAATGCAAAACAACGCGGGTGGAACAGATGCAAGACAATGCAACCTAAGAACGAAACAATGTGGGCGGGAAGATGCAAGACAATGCAACCTAAGAATGCAAAACAATGCGGGTGGAAGAGATGCAAGACAATGCAACCTAAAAATGAAACAATGTGGGCGGGAGGATGCAAGACAATGCAGGTATAGAGCATGACAGCGCGAGATAGATGTGCATGACAATGCAGGTAATGTGCATGACAGCACAAGTTAAAGAAGTGCATAACAATGTAAATAACGGTGCATAACATTGCATTTTCAGTGCAACATCAACAGTATGTTTGAAGTAAACTACTGAATAAGGAAATAAACGACTTAATGAGACCAATTCCAATGCAACCTCTAATTTACCTCTAGGAGGACTTGGCAACACGCTCAGCTCAAAGGGGTATACCCTGTTCATATTGGTGAGAGGTAACATCTGCATGTGAAACCCTCATTTGGTGCCTGAACTGCCATTCTGGCTTGAAGCAAGCTTACACTTGGGGTCGAGATACACTCATACTCCAGAGAAACGGCGAGGCCTGAGAAGGTGCACTTGGAATGCAATCTCGGAAATTTGCTGGAGTTAAACCACACAAAGATGCACCACATTTTTTCTCTTTTCTTTTGCTTTGCAGTCTGGAACCCATATAGCTTCAGATAGGTCTTGATTTTACCGTTCTCACATGACCTGGGTTGAACCTTGCGGTTTTTGTGAAAGAACAAATTCTGTTTTGTACGATTGTGGAGAACGACACAGCACTCTGAGCACAAAACGATTTATTTTTGAAAATGAGAGTGAGAATAAGTTTTTAACTGGGTATTGAGTCTACGATTGGACACAGCGCACTACGACTCAACAAAGGAAAACAAAGGCAAAACAACCTAAACACAAACACAGACACTCAAAGACGACTCAAGACATGAATCGAGATAAAACAAAAAAACACGACACTCAAATGTGCACAGGGAGCCTGTTTCTCTTGGTAATGTTTCCCACCTTTTCTCATTTGTGATTCTCACCTCACTCAGCCCTCAAGCTCGGTTTTTCTCTCAAAACCCTTTCCTCGCTTTTCCTCTCAGCACACATCTCTCTATTCTTTAATCTTTCATTTTTTTTATCCCTGCCCTGGATGGTTGATGAGTAAACAAGATGTTGTGGGTTCACGCCCAACATTATTAGCCCGCGGCAATTTCCTCTGGTGACATTTAACCGATGCCCCGGATGAGAGAATAGAGTATCTTGTTCCATCTCAATTCGTGCTTCGCACTTGGCTTGATACCTCGTTGCTCGGAGGATGTTGAGAGCTTTCGGCCCTTTGTTGTTATCCTCAGTCATCCCCTTTTCTGGCGAATATGGTGCCCTTCTTGGCAAGTTTGTTGGCAACGAGGAAAAGACAGAACACCTAACTCAACTGTGCCCCTAGTTCGTTATTTTGACCATTTTTGTTTTGGTTTTCTGCCAAAACAATTTTGACCAATATGAGAGTTAGATTAACACACTTATTCGATTTTCTGATTTAAAATCATGCAAGTTAGGCTATGAGCACTGAAAATTTTCCTTTTTCGGGTCCAAGAAATGGCCTAGTTTTTTTTGGAAAGATGAAATAATTTTCACGAAAATTAGTAAACTTCATTAAAAATTCTCAAAAACTATTTTTGCAAACGGCCACCGCTCAACAAGCACGGAACCTACCCTTGAGGTGCACAACCTCAGATCCATAACAATGGAAAATTACCTCTTGCCTAAAAGGCTCCACACAGCAATGGAAAGTTGCCCCTTGTTGGAATAGCGCCGCAATACACTGTATGGCAACGGAAAGTTGCCCCTTGTCTGAATGACATCGCGGCGCATTGTATTCAGTCCTCAGAGTGACGAACACACCAAATTCTCGGATACAGAGAAGGCAAAGCTGATCAAAACCATTACATGGACATAGTCGATTTGGAAGTGTTTGTGGCTGGACTTCAGGACGAAGTTGCCTATGTATCCCAAACATGAGAATCAAGCCTTACGTAGTTCCGAGTTTTAAGGTACACTCGGGTATTTAACCTCTCCTTTTGCGCTCTAACTTTTGCCAAGGCCGCCCTTCCGGGTTTTCAACCTTGCGAGCTATGTTTTTCTTTTCTTTTTTCGTTTCTTTTCATTTCTTCTTTTCTTTTCTTCTTTTCCTTTTTTCTTTTCTTTTCTTCTTTTTTCATTTTCATTTTTTATCTTTGCATTTTTTTCTCTTTTTTCTTTTTTCTTGTTCTTTTCTTTGCTCTAACTTTTGCCTGGGTCGCTCTTCTGGGTTTTCGGCCCAGCGAGCCTCTCAAGGGTAAAAGTGTAGCTTTGTCCATGTCAAATGGTTTTGAGATCCCGAAGTCATCTGAATCCAGGAGAATGGTTGTTGTTCGCTGGCGATATAGGACTCCATTCAATGGGGGGCTGAATTTGCCCCTTAGTGTTGCAGACAGGAACTCAGTTGTTCTTCAGCAATACCTTCTTCTTTCCTCCCTTCTGGGATTTGGCACTATTGCCAGTCTTCATTGGTTTGCAGGAATGACTCATCTTCCGCTCTTCGAGCACATCTGACATTTTTGCCCCTAGTTCCAGGGGCACTTCTGATCTAGCTTTTCAAGCTTCCTTTTGATCATATCTAATATTCCCGCCCCTGATTCATGGGCTGCTTCTGATCTGGCCACACGGGCCTTACATTGTGGTTGGTCGTTGAACATTCTGAATGTAAGTTCAAGGTTTGAAAGTGAAGGATCGAGTCTCGAGGCTGAGAGTGATCCTAAGCTGCACGATCTCAAGAGCAATTCCACATAGGTCTTCACAGGACTGCGCAAAAACAATTTTTGAAAATTTTTGAGAAAGTGACAAATTGCTCGTGCTGAAGACAATGTAGAACCAATCTAGATCAAGCCAGGGTCCTGCTCAGTACTCACACTAACAAGCATGATTTCAATCATTAAAGGCTTAGCATGCCTCTCTTTCTCTCAGTTGATCAAATTTTGCAAAACGCGAGGAATTCTTTCCTCTTTGTTTTCACCGTAGTGTTCAAAAAGTTTTGAAAAACTTAGGTCAATGTAATGATTTAAAGGTGTAGAAGAGCAGGTGAGATGGACTGCCGTTTCACTCAAATTTGCTGGCACAACAGGCACAAGGCAGAAGCAAACACAAGAGTGTGAAAATTCACTGTTGTTCCATTCATAACCTCTGGCGTAACTGGCACCAAGACAAAAACAGACTCAAGAGAAAGCAAAAAGACAAACATAAAACAAAACAGTGATGCCTGAGGGAACACCCCCGAAATCACCCTACTCTAACAAAACTGGATTGACTCGATACAACAAGACAAACTCAACAGGATTGACTCGATACAACGAGACAGACTCAACAGGACTGACTCGATACAACAAGACAGGCTCGACAGGACTGACTTGATACAACAAGACTGACTCAACAAGACTGACTCGATACAACAAGATAGACTCAACAGGTTTGACTCGATGCAACAAGACAGACTCAATACCTAAGTCAGAAAGTACAAAACCAGCATTCACAAATGCTCAAAACAGTGCGTGCCATACGCCACAGCTGGAGTAAACTAAGTGCCGCCTACAGGTGGTTCATCCCCTGATCACATAACAACACAGGTCCAGAGTACCCGAGGGATATCAGACCTTTCTGAAGCTATGGTTCCAAGACTACTTAGCAAAAGAGAAAACAGACAGCATCTCAGCCTGATTTCACGAGAACCATCAAGAGCAAAGCTGAATGACTGCGCTCCCTACAGAATTCTGCCCAAAATTCTGCCCTGTAAACTGATACCCTCAGGTAAAACTGATTCTTCCAAATATTGATGGCCGCAGGCCTGATGCCCAGACTTACAAACTGATACGTGCGTTCCCTGTAGAGGTCAACTCTAAAGGCACATATAATAAGCAAATGAGAGCAAAAACACCCCTATGTTGGGGTAGGGTTTCCCTGTCCTATTTTGCCAGGAGCTAGGGTTTCACTACGCACGCAGTGGTTTCAAATAACCTATAATCGGGTAAGCAACCTGTCCTAGTTTGGAATGGTCACTACGGATTCCGAATATGCACTAGGTCGAATGGTCAAAAAGGGTGCCCCGGTAAAAATTGGGGTTTGTGTTCCCATCGTGGCGGAGCCCGTAACCGGTCAGCCTTATGGCACGCTTCTCAACGCGAGCCTCCGGCAAACCGTTCAGGAATAGCAGATGGAAAACACGGTGTCCTAGGCGCACTAATGCAAATGCAATGCAAAGAAACAGATAAGTGTAATCAAAACAGGATATCATGACTTCGAGTCAAGTTCTCTAAATCCCCAGCGGAGTCGCCAGAAACTATAGACGTCCCTGAACGTCCCGGGAGGGAATCCCGTTCTGTCCATTGGGCTTACTACAGTTTGGACTCAATTGCCACGGTCTTGTATCTATTCTCGCAGAGTGCAATGCAAGACCGATGAATCATCAAAAAGTCCAAATCCGGCAAATCGTTTTGAAAAATTGATTTTTAGAAATAAGTGTCAAACATAGACTGCTTTGCCAGATACAGAGTCGCCACCTAAATATTTTATTTTGGAAAATTTAGGAAACCCTGACTCGTTGCCTAAGGCCACGTGTCTGTCATCACCAAAGTTGCCTTGGCTCGGGAACTTGGGTACGATTGGGGAAGGTCAGCTATGAGCACCCCCGCTCGCCCGATCAAGGATCGGCCACTGCTAAACATGATATCCTGTTTTTTTGAAAACACATGCGTTCTTATTCCGGTTAATTAGCTAATCTTTACTACGTGATGCACACAACAAAACAAGTATAGACTAGATCGCCTAATTTGGGACAAAGCATTGGATATCCGTTTGTTCGGAAATGGTTTGAAGTTTGCTACTCGCAAGTAGGCTAAAACACGGATTCCAATGAATTGTTCTAATACAAGCAATCCAACCTTCACCCACAGGCATTCAGCCAATTATATCACCTAAGCAATTACACTCACAAAAAGCATGTTGTCACGTTAACATTCACACTCATGCGAGATGCTAAAGCATAAACACTTACAGTGTACTCCGAGCCAAAACAAGAAACTAGTTAGTAATCATGCATGATCCTAGTTCATGTTAAGATGGCTAATGCAACGCATGCAAAATGCAACTAAGACAGGCTCGGCTATCCTAAGAATGACATATGAGGTGCGACAATCCAATACATGTATTCAACTTAGAATTGAAATACAATGCAGTTAGTATGATGCGCCGAGCCCGGTGCATGCAAGACATATGAATGATGCGAACATGCATAGCATAAGGATGCTAATTCAAATATGCCCTAAATCTAACCATCGTAAGCAGTTAAATAAAAGGGGGAAAGAAATGGGGGTTGGAAGACATGCATCACACACACGCACACTTATTACAACATTGCCCTCTCTCGGATGGTCCGAAAGAATAATACAAATTAACTAACTAACAAGCTAATTAAATATTACAAAACCGTATTTAATTAACAAATTAATTAAACTACTAAAGCAGTAAAGCTGCCTCGGGAAGAGGGTCAAATGCTTGCATGCTCGATTCGCCTCGCTCGTCCGTCGCCATGCCACATGTTGCCTCTGTTTACACTGCTCTGCACCTCTAAAGACTGCACAAGTCCTAAGGCTGCTTCTGGACCACCTTCTGAGCACTGTGGAAGGTCACCGGCCAAGAGGAATAGTCACCGGCCATGGAAAAGTGGTCATCGACCAGTTGTATAGCTCTCGGCCAGAAATGAATAGCCGACCGGCACTGAATGTGGTCGATCGGCCAACTCTTCCTGCAGAATCCTATTTTGCAGCAGCAGAGGGCAAATAGAGCATGGCAATGCATTTTCAAAGCAATGCGTGCACGACCACCGTCCTTATCATGTTATGAACTCAATGGAGGATGGTCCTCGACCCTCGGGCCACCAATCACGCATTTCTATGCATGATGGCCAAAGAGTCAAGTGTGTAACTCAATATGGAATGAAATGCACAAAGCACATAAAGGTCCCCAACCTCTATCATGGTTGATCAAGAGGCAAGAGATGCACACACAATGCAATGTAACCTAGGCAAGCAAGCAAGCATGCAAATAACTCAAGTGTGCAACAAATCTAATGCAACATGAGCATGTAACATACAATATGTAATAGGCATACAACCAAAACATGTGGACATGTATAGCATGCAACAACATGCAAAATGAAACAAGCATGCAACAACATGGTAAGATGGACTTACACTAACATGGGTAGCTCTCAAGCATGCCAAAATCAGTGGCCAATAGTGTTGGAATGATGAAACCAAAGCAACAAGACATACACAAGCATGCACAATGCAAAGGCTCCAAGCCAAGGGCACAAGATACAACTCTCCAAGAGCATGGCAAGGATGAAACATGAGGCACAATGGCATACACTCTAGTTCTAAAATAGCATACAAAATGACTCCGAAATGATGCAACAACTCATGCAATGCATGTTGATAGGCTCAAGTATTGAAACTAGTAAAGCACATTACACTAGAGGTATGCAAAGCAATGCTCAAATGATGAAACCAACCCCAAATAGACCTGATGCAAGCCAAAATCAGTGGCAAAATGTGTTGGGATGGTGGCTCGGAATGCATTCAAATGAAGCTCACGCAATGGTCGGTAAATGAGGCATAAAAGCACAACTCTCAATAGCACTTAAAGCATGGAAAACATAGGAGTATGGCACAAGTATAAGCTCTGAAATATCATACCCAATGATGCCAAGACATGTGAATAGCTCAAGTCAAGCATGCAAGGGACCTCGAAACTCAAAGCTATGGAAGGCTATTACACAACAAGTATACATGGAAAGCATTTGTCGACCACGAGGCCACAAAATAGAGCTTAGGCAGCCTAAATCATGAACAAAATCAGTTTAAGGCATGGCCAAAAAGTGCTAGAATCATAGGCTAAAATGGCATGCAATACAAGCTAGTGAAGGAGGTTTACACTACAAGTAGGCAATCAAGAGGCCACCTAACCAACAAAATTCAGAGGTACGACATGTCAAATAAAGCCCAAAAACCCACTGAAACTTGGTCCATGCATGCAAGAATGATAGGCTCCTTTGATAGGCTATAAAGAGGGTTGTTCTACACATGCAAGATGGACACTTAAAATGGAAAAAAGGGCTCTGGAAAGAGCCTATGCAGTCTTAAAACTCACTAAAAACGGCCTGAAATATGCTCAAGAAGTGTGCAAATAGGGGCTCCTTTGTAAGGCCAAAAATGCCAACAAACAAGACAACAAGGAGAGGGGATGGCCCTCTCCTTCTTAAGACCTCAAAACACCATCCCCACCACTGAATGGATTTCAGTGGTGAGAAGGCCAATACAAGGTGGTCCCGAAGCTCACAAAAAAGGCACAAAAAAGAGGCCAAGCAAGGCCTAAGAGGGGGTAAACAACCCGAAACACAAAAGTGACCTTAAACAAAGATCAAAAGCATGCAAAATCAGAAATTTTGTCAGTTATACAATAAGCTCAAGACAGCATGCAAGACAGGCTAAAAGCTTGTGCAGAAATGGGAAATGAAAGAGGGAAAAGGAGTGTTACCCTTGTAGCCAAGAACTCCAGCAGCTCTGGACCCAAAAACCAGTCCCTTAGCCTCTGAAAATGGCCTCCAAGATGCTTAGACCGAAGGTGGAAGGGTTAGGCTAAGAGTTGTAGTGCAATCGGGCCAAGAACCTTACACTTTTGAGCTAAAATTGAGGAGATATAGAGAGAGATATATGTGTATGGAGCCTTGGCCAAAAATCTCAACCTATGCTAATGAGGAAGAGGGTTTCTCTTATAGAAGAACAAAGGTCCAAGCTTCTCTTAGAAGCTTGAGCAAAAGGGCCAAGCTTCTCTTAGAAGCTAAAGCAAAAAGGGGCAAGCTTCTTGAGAAAGCTAGAGCAAATGGGTCAAGCTTCCTCAAGAAGTTAAGAAAGATTCAAGCTTCCTAGAGAAGCTAGATCAAAGGGTTCGAGCTTCTTGGAGAAGCTAAAAAAAAGATTCAAGCTTCTTTGAGAAGCTAAAAAAAGGTTCAAAATGTTCAAGCTTCGTCAAGAAGCTAAAACAAAGGTTCAAAGGGTTCAAGCTTCTTCAAGAAGCTAAAACAAAGGTTCAAAAGGTTCAAAGGGTTCAAGCTTCTTCAAGAAGCTAAAACAAAGGTTCAAAAGGTTCAAAGGGTTCAAGCTTCTCCAAGAAGCTAAAACAAAGGTTCAAAAGGTTCAAGCTTCCTCAAGAAGCTAAAAAAAAAGTTCAAAAGGGTCAAGCTTCCCCAAGAAAAGGTCTCGGCCAGAAAAAGTGGCCGATTGATCAAAACAATGGCCGGC
>NW_021027018.1:1496020-1518064 GCF_004153795.1 Camellia sinensis
GCCAAGCGCATGCCAGACCGGCCACACCGGTTGCCGGTAAGCAAGAAAACAGGAGGCGGTGGCCTCAGGCCATGGCCGGTGGGTGTGGATGATTGGCCAAACAAAGCGCAATTACCTGTCCTTAGAAGCAATCAAACAAGTGTTTTGGTCTAAACAAAAGCCAAAACAAACAGTCTTTAGACACCCCATTTTTGACCGTCCTCAAGCTTGGAACGTCACCCGTTGAACACTCGGTGATTATTCCATGTTTGTGTTCGTTTGGAGTTTCCCCAGATGGAGGTCTCGGGCTCCGCGTGCCTTTGCCTCAGGAATCCTTCCCGAACGTCGACCGTTTAAGTCGTCTGGTTTCCCCAACACAGCTTGTGTTTTGCCTTTGAGAGGCAGGGTTAAGGGCTTGGTAGACGCATCCCCATTCCACCACGGCAGTGGGCTAGAGGCCACCGGCTGGTTTTTGCTGCCACCAGCCGGCTCGCATTATTTTTGTTGCCGGTCAGGCACTATTTAGTGGCTCGGCCGGCACTCTTTTTTGGCCAAGATGGCAAAATTTTTGGCCGTCGACTACTGTGCATCTGCTTTTTGCAGATATTTTAAGACAGGCTGTCTTGGCTTTTGGCTCCCCTCCATACACACGTGGTATGGAGGGATCTCCCTCTTATGAAAGCTTGTCTTGTAAGCTTTACAAGACAAGAAGTGTTCATAAAGGGAGGCGGTGGGTCTCTGGCTTGGGAAAGGTTAGATGGCTTAGATATTTAGAGAGCTTAGATAGCCATAGTGTGTTAGGGTTTGAGTTCTAGGGTTAGGGTTAGATACACATCCTATCTCTCTTCCTCTCTTTTGTGCTCTTGTGGTGTGTTTTAGTCCATACTAATTTGACACAAGCACCTAGTGTTTCACCTTCTCTTGGAACTGGAGGTTCTAAGGGCTGTTTTAAAGTTGGTGTTAGAATTCAAGCCAAGGAGGGTCCAAATTGGAGCATCTATTGTTGAAGAAGGCTTCAAGGGTAAGATCTCACCGCCTTTATTCCCCATTTTTGCACTTATTTTACCTGTCTTTAAATTCCGTTTTTGTGCTTATTGTATAATACAGAAAAGTTCTATTTTTAGCCTCTTTAATTGTTTTATTAAGAGTGTTTTGGGTTTGGAGGTGTTTTGACCCCTCTTAGGCCTTGAAGGCCGCATTTTGAGCCAATTTTGTGCTAGTTTCGGGCTTTGGGTGTTTGGGCCTGCTTCACCACTGAAATCTGAGGGATTTCAGTGGTAGAGATGGTGCCTTGAGTCCTAAAAGGAGAGGGCCACCGCCCTCTCCTTTGTTGTCCTTGGAAAAGGGCATCGTTTGGTTCTTGAGGAGCACCATGTTAGAGGGTGTATTGACCATGACATTGGCTGCTTTTATGCTTAATATGTCATGAGTTTGAATTTGCCACTTGACAAAGTGGGCTTAAAGTTTGTGAATTTGCCACTACAAAGTGGGCTTAAAACGTACATTCGTTGAATCATTACAATTTAAGCAACAAACCTTCATCCACAGGCATTCAAACAGTTTATTATTTAAGCGATTAGTCTCATGGTAGAAAGCTAACACATAGTAAGACAAAATAAGAAGAGAGAGAGAGAGAGAGAGAGAGAGAGAGAGAGAGAGAATTTTGATCCAAATTGTCTAACTCTTCAAAATAGGGGAGAGACCTCCCTATATATAGAAAAACAAGCTTGGAGCTTGTATTCATCTCTCCACACACGTGTATGGAGATGCATTTTAGTGAATAACAGCTGGCACAACTAGCAAACAAATATCTGAAAAAGGAGAAAAATGGCCGTCGGCCATCACCAGTGGCTGACCGGTCATTAATGTGGCCGACCGGCCACCACAGATGGCCGGCAGGCACAAGCCATGGCTGCTGGACTGTAGGGATGGCCGACATGCCACCTTCTCCTCCAGACTTGAAGCAACAAGCTCTTAGTCCACAACCAAGCACAAAACAGACAAGTTGAGAGGCTCAAAGGCAAGGCGCTCGGCGGAGAACTTCAGGCACTCAAAACGAACACAAGTATACAAAACTATCGAGTATTCAAATGATGACGTCCAAGTCTTGAGGACGGTCAAAAATGGGGTGTCTACAGTTGCCCCTTTTTGACAAAACTCGGAAGTCATAACAATGACGGGAGTGAATGTCAAAGCCTAGAGACGACCCATTTTTGACAAGGTCGAAGACTTAGACAAAGCATACAAGCTATAGACAAAGATATGCGCCCGAGGGTAGGGGCAAACTACATGACAATGCACAAAGCCGAGCCTAACTTATGATCATGCAAAAGAAAGCTGTAACAAAGCAAATCATGCAACAGTTTTAAGCTAGTATAAACCAAACTACATTACAATGCTGAAAGGATGTAAGAGAATTATGCAATTCTCGCTACGTCTCACACGGAGAATACAATACCTGTTCGGCTCGTCTGGTCACGCCAGCCTCAAATGAACCGTGCATACAATATCGTGCCTGTAAAAGAAAGAAACTTAACAGGTACAATATCGTTATCAATATGCATAACGATGCAATCTAAAACTTCGTGACAACGCGAGTGAAGTGTGCATGACAAGCAACCTAAGGGCGACGCATAACAATGCGGTATGGATACAAGACAATGCAACCTAGGTGTGACGCATAACAATGCGGGTATAAGATGCAAAATGATATGCGATATTACAAAACAATATAATAATATATAATGTATTGAAACAATGCAAATGATATGCAATGCATTTGAGATGATCAAACCACAAGCAGTACAAAGCCACACAAATATCATGAAGAGGATGGAGATACAACATAAAACTCCGTCTACCATAGAAAAGGTGCCAACACCCTCAAACCGCAATCCCATCAGTGGAATAGGCGCGTACACATGCAGAACTATGGGTGTGTAGACGGAACACAAAATACAAGTAATTGGGATGATATAAGTGAGGAATGACCTGCTGTGGAAAGATCGTGATCCTAAATGCTGGATGCAACACACTGCACTATAATGCAATGAATGAAATAGATAAGGCGCGCGGCCAAACCGTATCTTGCCTAGGAAAGGCATGGACACAAACAAGCCACGTTTAACACAGAAATGGTTCCATCACCCTCAACACTAGGTGCGTGCACATAATTTCATAACCATGCTTCAACGTGAAAAGTATGGGCACATACCAGACCAAGCTCAACATGGAAAGGCGCAAGCGATAGAATGGATATGCAGTGAATGCATGCAAACTACAATGCAATATATGCAATGGATGCAATGCATGGAGTGGATAAAGCTCACGGCCAAACCGTATCTTGCCTAGGAAAGGCATGGACACAAACAAACCACGTCTAACACGGAAATGGTGTCGTCACCCTCAAACCACAATTCCATCAATGGAATAGGTGCGTACACAAAATATCATAACCATGCTTTGGCGCGAAAGTATGACTACATGTCAGACTAGGATTAACATGGAAAGGCGCAAGCGACAGATGGAGGTGATACAATGGACATGCAGTAAATGCATGTAATATATTCTATATGCAATGCAATAGACATACTAAATGATGTAGTAGTTAGAAAGCGAAGGTACCTTACAGGGGCAATTTGGTAATGACCTACCTCATGCTACTGGGGACCTTCCCATTCTTCTCGGTTGAACTGCAGGTACCACTTTTCTCCCTGACTATGGTCGCAGCTTTCCCTATTCTCCAACAGGGTGACAGACTAGATTGGTTCAGTATCCAGAATTGAGGCGCATACACATGCTATCTCAATCTATGGGGCTGCCATACAGATTTCAAGCCGAGGATATACCCGTGGGTATTTAAACCAGACTTTACTCTCGGAAATCCCGAACCTTTGCATTCTAGGCATGAGCCAGTCGAACTCTAGTTTCCACCGTCTTAGTTGGTCTCTTAGGAACTCACCGCTAACACAGGCAGGTGGCTATACCAGACCATTAGAAGTCATTCGGGCACGACAAACACGAAAGGAATTGCATCTTTAGAGGATTTAAGGTCTCCTAGAACAGAGAGTGCACAAGACAGTGCGAATAGAGATGCAGGATTTAAGGTCTCCTAGACCAGAGGATTTAAAGTCTCTCAGACCAGGGAGTGCACAAGACAGTGCGACGAGATGGGTGCGCAAGACAGCGTGAGCAATGCAATGCACTAACAAGTGCAGGTAAGATGCGCAAGAAAACGCGAACAATGCAATGTACCGACAAGTGCAGGTAAGGAGCGCAAGAAAGCGCGATGCAAGTTCAAAGCAAAAAATACAAGCATTTTTTTTTTTTTGCAATATGAGAGTATGTAATGAAATGCACAGGATAGTGCGATGCGCAAGAAAGTGCGAGTGCACAAGACAGTGCGACGCGCAAGAAGCGCGAGTGCACAAGACAGCGCGAATGCACAAGATAGTGCGAGTGCACATGACAGTGCGAATGCACAAGATAGTGCGATGCGCTAAACAGCGCGATGCGTTAGACAACGCGAGTGCGCAAGACAGTGCAAATACACAAGATAGTGCGATGCGCTAAACAGCGCGATGCGTTAGACAACGCGAGTGCCCAAGACAGTGCGAATGCACAAGATAGTGCGATGCGCTAAACAATGCGAGTGCACAAGACAGTGTGAATGCATAAGATAGTGCGATACGCTAGACAGCGTGATGCGTTAGACAACGCGAATGCACAAGACACTGCGAATGTACAAGATAGTATGATGCGCTAGACAACGCGAGTGCACAAGACAGTGCGAATGCCCAAGATAGCGCGATTGAAATGCATTCAAAATGCAAAGGGATGCACAAAATAGTGCGATGCGCAAAATAGCACGATTGAATGCACAGGATAGTGCGATGCGCAAAATAGTGCGATTGAAATGCATGCAAAATGCAATGGGATGCACAAAACAGTGTGATGAGGTGATAGTGTAGTATGTACAAAAAGGGTGCATAAACACATGTAAGTAAAGCATACGCGAAAACGTATGCAATGTGTATAAGAACTTGAACACATATATGTAAAGCACGACGCGACAACGCATGCAATGTGTATAGGACCTTGAACACATATAAGTAACGCATAACGCGACAACGCATGCAATGTGTATAAGAACTTGAACACATATAAGTAAAGCACGACGCGACAACGCATGCAATGTGTATAGGAACTTGAACACATATAAGTAAAGAACGATGCAACAACGCATGCAATGTGTATAAGAACTTGAATGGAAGGGTGCAAGACAATGCAACCTCAAAATGCGAAACAACGTGGGTGGGAGGGTGCAAGACAATGCAACCTAAGGATGAAACAATCTGGGCGGGAGGATGCAAGACAATGCAACCTAAGAATGCGAAACAACGCGGGTGGAACAGATGCAAGACAATGCAACCTAAGAACGAAACAATGTAGGCGAGAGGATGCAAGACAATCCAACCTAAGAATGTGAAACAACGCGGGTGGAAGAGGTGCAAGACAATGCAACCTAAGAATGAAACAATGTGGGCGGGAGGATGCAAGACAATGCAACCTAAGAATGCGAAACAACGCAGGTGGAAGAGATGCAAGACCATGCAACCTAAGAATGAAACAATGTGGGCGGGAGGATGCAAGACAATGCAACCTAAGAATGCGAAACAATGTGGGTGGAAGAGATGCAAGACAATGCAACCTAAGAACGAAACAATGTGGGCAGGAGGATGCAAGACAATGCAACCTAAGAACGCCAAACAACGTGGGTGGAAGAGATGCAAGACAATGCAACCTAAGAACGAAACAATGTGGGTGGGAGGATGCAAGACAATGCAACCTAAGAATGCGAAACAACGCGGGTGGAAGAGATGCAAGACAATGCAACCTAAGAATGAAACAATGTGGACGAGAGGATGCAAGACAATGCAACCTAAGAATGCGAAACAACGCGGGTGGAAGAGATGCAAGACAATGCAACCTAAGAATGAAACAATATGGGCGGGAGGATGGAAGATAATGCAACCTAAGAATGTGAAACAACACGGGTGGAAGAGATGCAAGACAATGCATCCTAAGAAGGAAACAATGTGGGCGGAAGGATGCAAGACAATGTAACCTAAGAATGCAAAACAACGCAGGTGGAAGAGATGCATGACAATGCAACCTAAGAATGAAACAATGGGGGCGGGAGAATGCAAGACAATGCAAGTATAGTGCGTGACAACGCGAGATAGATGTGCATGACAATGTGGGTAACGTGCGTGACAGCGCAAGTTAAAGAAGTGCATAACAATGTAAATAACGGTGCATAACATTGCATTTTCAGTGCAACATCAACAGCATGTTTGAAGTAAACTACGGAATAAGGAAATACACGCCTTAACGAGACCAATTCAAATGCAGCCTCCGATTTACCTCTCGGAGGACTTGGCAACACGCTTAGCTCAAAAGGGTATACCCTGTTCATATTGGTGAGAGGTAACATCTGCATGTGAAACCCTCAGGTGCTGCCTGAACTGCCATTCTGGCTTGAAGCAAGCTTACACTTGGGGTCGAGATACACTCATACTCTAGAGAAATGGCGAGGCCTGAGAAAGTGCACCTGGAATGCAGTCTCGGAATTTGCTGGAGTTAAACCACACAAAGATGCTCCACATTTTTTCTCTTTTCTTTTGCTTTGCAGTCTGGAACCCACATAGCTTCAGATAGGTCCTGATTTTACCGTTCTCACATGACCTGGGTTGAACCCTGAGGTTTTTATGAAAGAGCAAATCCTGTTTTGCACGATTGTGGAGAACGACACAGCACTCTGAGCACAAAATGATTTATTTTTGAAAATGAGAGTGAGAATAAGTTTTCAACTGGGTATTGAGTCTACGAATGGACACAGCGCACTACGACTCAACAAAGGAAAACAAAGGCAAAACAACCAATACACAAACACAGACACTCAAAAACGACTCAAGACAAGAATCGAGATAAAACAAAAAGACACAACACTCAGACGTGCGCAGGGAGCCTGTTTCTTTGGGTATTGTTTCCCACCTTTTCTCATTTGTGATTCTCACATCACTCGGCCCTCAAGCTCGATTTTTCTCTCAAAACCCTTTCCTCGCTTTTCCTCTTAGTGCACATCTCTCTATTCTTTAATCTCTCATTTTTTTTTTTATCCCTCCCCTGGATGGTTGATGAGTAAACAAGATGTTGTGGGTTCACGCCCAACATTATTAGCCCGCGGCTATTTCCTCCGGTCACATATAATTGATGTGCCGGATGAGAGAATAGAGTATCTTGTTCCTTCTCAATTCGTGCTTCGCACTTGGCTTGATACCTCGTTGATCGGAGGATGTTGAAAGCTTTCGACCCTTTGTTGTTAGCCTCAGTCATCCCCTTTTCTGGCGAATATGGTGCCCTTCCTGGCAAGTATGTTGGCAATGGGGAAAAGACAGAACACCTGACTCAACTGTGCCCCTAGTTCGTTATTTTGACCTTTTTTCGTTTTGGTTTTCTACCAAAACAATTTTGACCAATATGAGAGTAAGATTAACACACTTGTTCGATTTTCTGATTTAAAATCATGCAAGTTAGGCTATAAGCACTGAAAATTTTCCTTTTTTGGGTCCAAGAAATGGCCCAGTTTTTTTGGGAAATATGAAATAATTTTCGCAAAAATTAGTCAACTTCGTTAAAAATTCTCAAAAACTGTTGTTGCAAACGGCCACCGCTCAACAAGCACGAAACCTTCCCTTGAGGTACACAGCCTCAGATCTATAACAATGGAAAATTGCCCCTTGCCTTAAAGGCTCCACACAGCAACGGAAAGCTGCTCCTTGTTTGAATAGCACTGCAGTACACTGTATGGCAACGGAAAGTTGCCCCTTGTCTGAATGACATCGCGGCGCATTGTAGTCAGTCCTCAGAGTGACGAACACAACCAAATTCTCGGATACAGAGAAGGCAAAGATGATCAAAACCATTACATGGACATAGTCGATTTGGAAGTGTTTGTGGCTGGACTTCAGGATGAAGTTGCCTACGTATCCCAAACATGGGAATCAAGCCTTACGTAGTTCCGGGTTTTAAGGTACACTCGGGTATTTAACCTCTCCTTTTGCGCTCTAACTTTTGCCAAGGCCGCCCTTCCGGGTTTTCAACCTTGCGAGCTATGTTTTTCTTTTCTTTTTTCATTTTCATTTTTTATCTTTGCATTTTTTTCTCTTTTTTCTTTTTTCTTGTCCTTTTCTTTGCTCTAACTTTTGCCTGGGTCACTCTTCTGGGTTTTTGGCCCAGTGAGCCTCTCAAGGGTAAAAGTGTAGCTTTGTCCATGTCAAATGGTTTTGAGATCCCGAAGTCATCTGAATCTAGGAGAATGGCTATTGTTCGCTGGCGATGCAGGAGTCCATCCAATGGGGGGCTGAATTTGCCCCTTAGTGTTGCGGACAGGAACTCAGTTATTCTTCAGCAATACCTTCTTCTTTCCTCCCTTCTGGGATTTGGCACTCTTGCCAGTCTTCATTGGTTTGTAGAAATGACTCATCTTTCGCTCTTCGAGCACATATGACATTTTTGCCCCTAGTTCCAGGGGCACTTCTGATCTAGCTTTTGAAGCTTCCTTTTGATCATATCTAATATTCCCGCCCCTGATTCATGGGTTGCTTCTGATCTGGCCACACGGGCCTTACATTGTGGTTGGCCATTGAACATTCTGAATCTAAGTTCAAGGTTTGAAAGTGAGGGATCGAGTCTCGAGGCTGAGAGCGATCCTAAGCTGCACGATCTCAAGAGCGATTCCACACAGATCTTCACAGGACTGCGCAAAAACATTTTTTGAAAATTTTTAAGAAAGTGACAAATTGCTCGCGTTGAAGACAATGTAGAACCAATCTGGATCAAGCTAGGGTCCTTCTCAGTACTCACACTAACAAGCATGATTTCAATCATTAAAGGCTTAGCATGCCTCTCTTTCTCTCAGTTGATCAAATTTTGCAAAATGCGAGGAATTCTTTCCTCTTTGTTTTCACCGTAGTGTTCAAAAAGTTTTGAAAAACTTAGATCAATGCAATGATTTAAAGGTGTAGAAGAGCAGGTGAGATGGACTGCCGTTTCACTCAAATTTGCTGGCACAATAAGCGCAAGGCAGAAGCAAACACAAGAGTGTGAAAATTCACTATTGTTCCATTCATAACTTCTGGCGTAACTGGCTCCAAGACAAAAACAGACGCAAGAGAAAGCAAAATGACCAACATAAAACAAAACAGTGATGCCCGAGGGAACACCCCCGGAATCACCCGACTCTAACAAAATAGGATTGACTCGATACAACAAGACAGACTCAACAGGATTGACTCGATACAACGAGACAGACGATACAACAAGACAAGCTCGACAGGACTGACTTGATACAACAAGACAGACTTAACAAGACTGACTCGATACAACAAGACTGACTCAACAGGTTTGACTCGATGCAATAAGACAGACTCAATACCTAAGTCAGAAAGTACAAAAACCAGCATTCACAAATGCTCAAAACAGTGCATGCCATACGCCACATCTGGAGTAAACAGAGTGTCGCCTGCAGGTGGTTCATCCCCTGATCACATAATAACACAGGTCCAGAGTACCCGAGGGATATCAGACCCTTCTGAAGCTATGGTTCCAAGACTACTTAGCAAAAGAGAAAACAGACAGCATCTCAGCCTGATTTCACTAGAACCATCATGAGCGAAGCTGAATGACTACGCTCCCTATAGAGTTTTGTCCAAAATTCTGCCCTGTAAATTGATACCCTCAGGTAAAACTGATTCTTCCAAATACTGATGCCCGCAGGCCTGATGCCCAGACTTGCAAACTGATACATGCATTCCCTGTAGAGGTCAACTCTAAAGGAACATATACCAAGCAAATGAGAGCCAAAACACCCCTATGTTGGGGTAAGGTTTCCCTGTCCTATTTTATCAGGAGCTAGGGTTTCACTACGCACGCAGCGGTTTCAAACAACCTATAATCGGGTAAGCAACCTGTCCTAGTTTGGAGTGGTCACTATGGATTCCGAATATGCACTAGGTCGAATGGTCAAAAATGGTGCCCCGTGTGGACGTCCCCGAACGTCCTAGGAGGAAATCCCCCGTTTTGTTCATTGGGCTCACTACAGTTCAGGACTCAAAGTCACGGTCCTGTATCTAATCTCGCAGAGTGCAATGCAAGACCGATGAATCATCAAAGAGTCCAAATCCGGCAAATCATTTTTGAAAACAGATTTTTTTGAAAGAAGTGCCAAACATGGACTGCTTTGCCAGATACAGAGTCGCCACCTAAATATTTTATTTTGGAAAATTTAGGAAACCCTGACTCGTTGCCTAAGGCCACGTGTCCGTCATCACCAAAGTTGCCTCGGCTTAGGAACTTGGGTACGATTGGGGAAGGTCACTTCGTGAGCACCCCCGCTCCCCGATCCGAAGATCGGCCTCTTCTAACCATGATATCCGTTTTTGAAAACGTTATGTGTTCTTAAACCAATTATTAGCCTAGCGTTACTATGTTATGCGCGCGCAGCAAACAAGTATAGACTAGATTGCCTAATTTGGAAATAAGCATTGCATATCCGTTTGTCTTGAAAAAAAAGTACTTTGGAATTTGCTACTCGCAAGTAGGCTAAAATACGGATTTCAACGAGTTTTTCCAACTCAAACAATCCAACCTTCACCCACAGGCATTCAAACAATTTATAACACATAAGCATCTAGCCACATGGTAAGCATGCTATCAGGTTAACATTCACACGCATGCGAGATGCTAAAGCATAAATACTTACATCGTACTCCGTGCCAAAACAATAAACTAGTTAGCAAACATGCGTGATCCTAGTTCATGTCAAGTTGACTAATGCAGCACATGCAAGATGCAATTAGAGTAGGCTCGGCTAACCTAAACATGGCATGTGAAATGCAACCAATTAATGCACGTATTCAATTTGGGATTGAAATACAAATGCAGTTAGCGTGATGTACCGAGCCCGGTGCAAGCGGGACAAACCTTTTGTACACTAACCAGACAACGAACCATATGCAAGGAAATCGTTGATGGTCCACATGACTGCTGCATGCATTGTAAATATTTGGCCGGTAGAGGCATCATATGTTTCCACACCATGCTCCCACAGATTAGTTAACTCTTCTACGTGAAGAGGTGCACAGTGAAGAGATAAGTAATATATAGACCTAAACCTTCAACTGATGGTTTTGAAGTGCACATTTTGTTCATATAATGAAATTAAAATGAACCAAGCAATACATACCAAAACAAATGTACATTATTTATGTACATTTACGCACAGCAGTAAACAAATGAACATTATTTATGAAGAATGGATCACAGAAAAGTAACAGCAGTGCCAGATTTGCTGCACAGCCCCTAGTAACAGTTGAGTAAAATTAATCATGAATTCATGGCAACTTACTTCTTTTACTTTTGAAAAGACACGAAACTCACAATATATTGTCATCCTAATCCAGTGAAATGCCCTAATTTTGAATTCAAGAAAAGAAGGGTTTCAAATTTTTTTTTTTTTTTTTAATTTATAATTCACATGCTTAAGTTGTTGTACTTTGGCAAGGTTTGTTGTTTGGTAAAAGTACAATATTTTAGGTTCTTAGCTTGTTTGCCTTTTCACCTTCAAAATAGGCTCAAAAGCCAAACTTAACTTTTATGAAGCTGTGTTTTTGGATGCTATTTTTTAAGCTTAAAAAAAATATGTTGTCCAGTGTGAGGTAAAAATATTTGAGTTTGAATTACAAAAATTTGGATTTCCTTCTTCCCTATTTGTCACCTATTTAAAAGCCATATGTTTTTTATTTATTTTTTTGGGTATTTTGCTAGCTTTTAAGCAAGGTTCAAAAGGGTCAAGAAGAATTACTGGTCGGCCTACCCATATTGGTGGCCTCCCAGATGAGCACAACACAATGGTGGTATGAAAAGCCAAAAATTATGGCTCAAAAGTGAGAAAAACCAGATTTCTATCAGAAAAATCGGCTTTTGGAGAGAGAAAATGAGAAAACTAGTTTTTCAGGGGAAAAGCTGGCCTCCCACCATCCTACCATCTTCCTAACAATGAAAATAAGGTCCCTACCAAAAATCCCCAAAACTCAAAGCTAGGCACATGTATTGAATTATAACTATGCAAAGCAAGCATTATTTGACCATGAAGTATAAAGACAGAGCCAAGACAGTCCCAAAACATGCACATTTCTAGTTTAAAGCAAAACATGCACATTTCTAGTTTAAAGCATGGCCAAAAAGTGCTAACATGATGGACTAAAATAGCATACAAATTTGGCTAGCAAGCATGGTTTACATGGCATGTATATGAAGCGTATGAGAACTCATCAAACCAGCCAAATATAGTGAATAAAAGATGACAAAATATGCCCAAATAATCACTGAAATGCAGCCAACGTGTGCGAAAATGATGAGCTCCTTTGAAAGGGCATGCAAGGGGTTACTCAACACATATATGATGGACACTTAGCATAGCAAAACCAACTCTGGAAATCAAATATGACAGCCCTAAAACTCACCAAAAAGGACCTGAAAGTGATCAATAAAGCATACAATGAAAGGTCCTCTTGAAAGGCCTTGAGGAGGGTTGTTCCACACATGCATGAGGGACATAAAATATGGCTAAAAGGGCCTTGGACAGAGCTAAGGCAGACCTCAAAACCCTCAGAATGCCTGGAACATGACTTCAAAGCATGCAAAAAGGGGTCCCTTTGGAAGGCCAACAAGACCACCAAACAAAGCAAGGAGAGAGGGGGTCACTCCCCTCTCATTTTGGCTCTCAAAAATGCATCTAAGCCACTGAAAATCCACTGGATTTCAGTGGCTAAGAGGCCAAACCATGACCAATGTAAGTGCTCTAATGCATAGCCCTAATCATGAAGAGATAAC
Organism: Camellia sinensis; assembly: GCF_004153795.1. Taxonomy (NCBI): domain Eukaryota; kingdom Viridiplantae; phylum Streptophyta; class Magnoliopsida; order Ericales; family Theaceae; genus Camellia; species Camellia sinensis. The sequence goes on from NW_021027018.1 coordinate 1,508,957, forward strand.
GCATGCATAGGGGGAAGATGACCCCAAACAGAAAAGAGACCTTAACCAAACTTGAAGAGGAGATTAAAACAAGATCTTTTCAGTTTATGACAAATCTCGAAAATGTTCACAAGTAAGGGTAAAATATGATGCAAAAAAAGCCCTAAAAGAGAGATAGAGGGGAAGGGGAAGTAGATGACCTCAAACAGCAAAGTGCCCTTAAACAAAGTTGAAGAGGAGCTCAAAATAAGACACTTTACAGTTTATGTCAAGTCCCAAAAATGCTTGAAAATGGGGCTAAGTAATGAAGCAAAATAAGAATAGAAAAGGGTAAATGAAGACTTACCCTTGTAGAGCCGACCTTCAGCAGCTTCTGGACCAAGTTGGTGAACTTTCAACCTCTGTAAATGACCTCCAAGGTACTGGAATGAATGAGGGAGGTGGTAAGCTAAGAGGTGTAGGGCAAAATGGCCAAGAATATGAGTGTTTTGAGGCTTGAAGTATAGAAATAGAGGGTTGTATGTATATTTCCAGCCAAAAAACTTCTAACCTTTGCAAATGGAAGAGGAGGCCTCCCTTTATAGAGAAGAGAGGCCAAATCTTCTCTAAGAAGCTTCAAACCAAGCTCAAAGATCCTCCATACACGTGTATGGAGGATCACTTCTGAGGCTTCCAGCTGGCACAGCTGGCTTACACTCAAAGAGACCAAAAAGCAGGAAGCAGACCGGCCAGTTCAAGTGGTCGGCCGGTCAATCCCCCTGGTCGGCCGACCAGGGGTCAAAAGGTTCAAGAAGAATTTCTGGCCGGCCACCCCTAAAAGGTGGCCTCCCAGATAAGTGCAACACAGCTGTATAGTGAGAAATCAGAAAATGTGACCCAAGAGAGAGAAAAATCAGCTTTTTAGCAAGGTTCAAAAGGGTCAAGATGAATTACTGGTCGGCCTACCCATATTGATGGCCTCCCAGATGAGCACAACACAATGGTGGTATGAAAAGCCAGAAATTGTGGCTCAAAAGTGAGAAAAACCAGCTTTCTATCAGAAAAATCAACTTTTGGAGAGAGAAAAAGAGAAAACTGGTTTTTAGGGGAAAAGGTGGCCTCCCACCTTCCTACCACCTCCCTAGCAGTGAAAATAGGGTCCCTACCAAAAATTGACCAAAACGGATGCAAAACGAGGGTTCGGGGGCCAAAACATGTAGTTTGGGGCCCCGAAAACAGGCTGTTAGGCACCGGAAGTGGCATATGACCACGAAGGTGGTCTCCCGAACCACAGTGTCCCTCTAAAGGGAGTAAATAAGGTGGGTGCCGAAAACCGGACCAAACGGAAGTAATTTAGCGGTCCCGAATTGAGGCGCACGGCCGACGGCTCCAAAAATCGAAAACTGGCCTCCAAACTAGAAAAATGGCCTACAACCGCGAAACGTAGCCTACGGCCACTGAGAGATGGTCTACGGGACCTCTCCCTCCCTTCAGGAAGAGAAAACAGAGAAAACAAGACCTAGTTCGTAAACCGAGGGAAAGCACAAAAGAGCCCCGAAGTCCGGAGGCAAGCCTCGCAGTAGAGACTCTGAAACCTCAGAACGAGCACAATATGTAACATCACCGAGCGCTCAACTGGTGATGTCTGGGTCTTAAGGTCGGTCAAAAATGGGGTGTCTACAGTTGCCCCTCTTTGACAGAACTCAGAAGTCATACGTGACGGGAGTGAATGTCAAAGCCCAGAGACGACCCATTTTTGACAAGGCCGAAGACTTAGACAAACAGGCAAGATAACACAGATGTGCCCGCAAGCATGTCCGCAGGCAGGGGGCAAGATGCAAAATGATATGCACAAAGCCGGACGTAACTCATGATCATGCAAAGCAGTAAGCTGTAATGAAGCGCACACGCAACAGTTTTAAGCAAGAATACAAAGCAACTACATTTCATGCAGTTTAAGAATGCAGAGAATTATTCAATTCTCGCCATGTCTCACACGGAGAAGATACAGTACCTGCACGATTTGTCTGGTTGCACCAGCTTCAAGTGAACCGTACATACAATATTGTGCCTGCAAAAGAGAGAAACTTAACAAGCACAACATAGTTAGCAACACATGTTCAATGCTACATCGAATACAGATAAACAGGGTGCCGGTGGGAAAGTGCATCGCAATGCGAGAGACACGCGCGTGACAACGCAAGTTAAGCGTAAGGGTATGACAATACCCATGAAACGTGAAAAACAATGCAAGTGGTATGCATGAGAATGCAAGTGACGTGCATAACAATGCAGGATAAGTCCAAATTCGAATGCATGTTTGACATGAAATAACGAGTAGAGAAATGCAAGTTTTGACAAGTGCGACTCAATCGCGACCTCCGGTTTACCTCCCGGACGGGTCACAACGTGCTCAAAAAGGATACATTTTGCTCTTGACGAGTGACGATGAAACACGCATCGAAAGTTGGAGTTGAAGTTCCCGCGGAGGGATTTCGCAACGAAAAGTGAACTTTTCTTGTACTTTCTCGGGTGCCGGGACTCCGATGCCTACCAAAATTTGCAGAGACCTTGGAGACCCTCTTGGGAACACCACCGACCAGGTTTGGAGTCCACTGGAGGCCATCGACCAGGTTTGAGTGCAGGGGGTGGTCGGCCTACCAGAAAAGGTGGCCGGCCGACCACCTAGCCCAAATCCGGGGCAATTTTGACTTTTCACACTCATTTCTTTAAATATACAAAGCCAAACACTTTTTGCTCACAATTTCAGATCCGAAATTGCCTCCTCCTCCTTCCTAGACCATTTTCTCTCTCAGATCTGTGCTCCATATGCGTTTTCCAACGCCCCACGCAAAGTTGTTTCGCGAAAACTTTCAGTTTTCTTCACTTTGGACCGATTAAAATTTGATTGCGGAGCTTCTTTTCTCATTTTCACCACTTGAGGTAAGTTTGTCTCAATATTTGGAAGATTTGCTCGGGAGTTGACTTTTGTTGACTTTTTCATTTCCCGAGAGTTGACTTTTGTTGACTTTTTCCAATTTTGGCTCATTTCGCTCATTTTTGCTCCTTTTTGCAGATTCCCTGAGATGGCGGGTCAATTTCCCCATGGCAGAGGTTCTCCAGATGCTGGAGGCGATCCAAATATCATGTCTCTGCCACCGACGATTCGGCCATTCATTCCCGAGAGGTATGACCCTCCGGCACACGTCCTTCCTCAGGCGGTTTTTTATCACTTTACCGACTTCGATCCTCGAGCTTCTGTGGACCTGCTATTGCGGGAGCCGGAGTCCCGTCTCTCTCATCAGGCACGAGAGGTACGCACTTCACCTTTTTATATTTCCTACCTTAATTCTGCATTTTCCTTGCATTTCATGCTATGTATGCTTATTGCTCGTTCTGAACACATTCGCATGCCATACTTCTGCTCATTTTGAACACGCAGCCCACACTATTTCCGAAATCTGAACACACAGTCCAAATTTGTTTGTGAACACGCAGCCCATATTTGTTGAAAGTTAAACACGCAGCCCAAACTTTAAATTTCTGAACACGCAGCTCATATTTGATGGTGAACACGCAGCACACACTATTTCTGAAATCTGAACACACAACCCAAATTTGAAGATGAACACGCAGCCCACATTTAACTGAAAGTTGAAAACGAAGTCCAAACTTTAAATTTCTGAAATCTGAACACACAGCCCAAATTTAATTGTGAACACGCAGCCCAAACTTTAAATTTCTGAAATCTAAACACATAGCCCAAATTTAATTGTGAACACGCAGCCCACATTATTGAAAGTTAAACACGTAGCCCAAACTTTAATTGTGAACACGCAGCCCACATTTGCTGAAAGTTGAACACGCAGCCCAAACTTTAAATTTCTGAAATCTAAACACACAGCCCGAATTTAATTGTGAACACGCAGCCCACATTTGTCGAAAGTTAAACACGCAGCCCAAACTTAATTGTGAACACACAGCCAAAATTTGTTTAAAGTTGAACATGCAGCCCAAACTTTAAATTTCTGAAATCTGAACACACAGCCCAAATTTAATTGTGAACACACAGCCCACATTTTGATGGAAGTTGAACACGCAGCCCAAACTTAATTGTGAACACGCAGCCCACATTTGTTGAATTTGATTTGATTTGCACACAGCTCATATCTTTCACTTGCATGCAGCTTATTCATTTCATTCTGAAACTGAATACATGTGTTCATTATGAATGCAGATGTCCTCCCGCGTTACACGGGGATATAGCTGCATTGCTGCGAGAGATTGGTATGCGGAGCTCCCGGAGGCCGTCCGTGATTGGGTTGATCTAGCAGGGTTCGGCCCCTTTTGTACCGGGATATCTCGCTATCCAGCTAGCAGGACATTGATGGGCACCCTGGTGGAGAGGTGGTGGGACACCACCAACTCCTTTCATTTTTCATCTGCCGGGGATATGACTATGACCCCATTTGACTTCGCCGTGTTGACAGGCCTCGACGTGGGAGGCTGGGCGATCCCCTACGATGAGGACATGGGTGAGTGGGAGGCTGCTTAGGTTTATCTGTTAGGAGCTCGCCCACCGGTCGACCGATCTTTGGGCCGGGTCCGATACACCTGGTTTTCTACACGGTTCAGGCATACTGAGCCCGAGACTCCAGAGGAGATCGCACAGTACGCCTGCGGGTTTTTGATGTTCCTCTTCGGGACTACTCTATTCGCCGATAGGGGGAACACCATTGGGCTATATCTGCTGAGTGCCCTGGTAGACCTCTCGTAGGTTGGTCAGTATGACTGGGGTGGCGCCAGCTTGGCTACCCTTTATTGCTACATAAGCGCGACCTCCCACGGACGGGGGAACACAGTCGACGGCTACTGGAGAGCCTAGGAGGTACCTTCTGCCCTCTTGATTTACATTTCTACTTTTAATTATCTGTACGTTGCACGCACGGCACACTTTACATTCTGTTCTCACATTCTGCATTCAGTATTTTGTATTTAGATTCTGCACTCAGCATTTTGTATTCTGATTCTGCACTCAGCATTCTGTATTCGGATTCTGCACTCAGCATTCTGTATTCAGATTCTACACTCAGCATTCTGTATTCTGATGGCTTTTGCCCTGTTTTCCACAGTTATGGGTTTTTGCGTACTTCCCGGCGCTAGCCCCAAAGCTCGAGGTGGAGGTGCCCCTCATGACCCCCTACTCGCTCGTTTTCGAAGGCCAGTACCGGCCGCGGGCCCGGGAGACTCTCCTCTACCTACGGTAGTTCTTCGACACAGTACGGCCGAAAGAGGTAATTCAGAACTCTCTATCCTCCATGTTTTCGTCTTTGATTTATTTTGCACATCTACGATTTCTGATCGGCTTATGCATTGGTTATCTACAGATCACCTGGCAACCCTGGGTGCCTTTGGTGGGGACCTCCGATTTCAGCTTGCCGGAGGATGAGCCACCTCTCGGTACAGGATCCTGTTTGAGGGGCCGGTTGGTAGGGCCTGGTTCCTGGGGGAACACTTCCTTCGCCAGACTATGGGCTACCCCGAGCAGAGTATCCCTGCAACACCTCCGGTCGACATGCGGTCCGCTGATAGGCTCACTCCCCAGGGTGTCACTGAGGCCAGATTGGGCACCGATGTATTGCTACACTTGGAGGACGGAGAGTATGCGACCTACCGTCATACATATTTGATGCCTCCGTTGGCAGGTGTCCATACTCCCACGAGGAGGTTTACTGGCATGCCGTCCTCAAGTCACACCCGAGCAAGAGACATTCCTTCGACCAGTAGGGCTGGTACATCTAGGGGTGGGGCCGGACTTGTCCCCCCGATTCCCTCGACTTATCATCATGCCGAATGGCCAGACATTCCGACTGAGTTGACGGGTTGGCGATACGGGACTTCCTACCTGATTTCGATAGAGCCTCCTATGCCCGATCATTGATATGTCAGTGATCCTGACTCACCACCGGTATGCTCCACTGCTTTTTCATTTATCACTCAGATACTTAGACACTCATCTATTCATTGATGATTTGAGCTTGTATTTGCAGCCACCCAGAGAGTACATGGAGGGGATGCTCGGATTGGTGGCCTCACTCGAGGGCATGGTGTTGCGGAGAGAGGCGCAGCTGTCCATCCTCGATGTCCAGGTACTCTTTAGTTTTCTTGCATTTATCATACTTCTGATGACATGCTGATCTTGAACATTTCACTGCATTGATAGGCTGCCTGTGTAGACCACATTTGACACACACCACATTTACGTACTGTATCTACATGCACCCACTTCATGTAGCTTTCTTGTATCTGCATTTGATATACACATTTGAGCTGATGTATTCAAATTGCACTCTTCATTTTCAGATGCCTCTGGTATATGCTCAGCCACAGGCCGGGCCATCTAGGCCTTCTCGAGGATCTGGGAGAGGGGAGTCATCTCGCAGACGAGGTGAACGCAGAGCACATGTCATGGATGAGGAGTCCAGCGAGGACGAGGACGAGGACGAGGAGGCTGCATATCCCCAGTCAGAGACATCTGCTGACAGAGAGGGTGGCTCCGGTTCTGGTCCCGAGAGTGGAGGTGAGGCCGAGGAGGATCCCGAGGATGACAGCTCTGACTCAGATGGTACTGGTGGTGCAGAGACTGTTCTGCAAAAGAGGACGAAGAGGGCCTCTTATTCCTGCTCTTGAGAGCATTGATGCAGCTGTTCCCTGCTTTTTTTACCTTTTTACTAGTAGATGTAGCACATTGTACATTTATTAGGTAGTTTTATTTTCTATAAAACTTGTACCCTTGTTGTAAAATGTTGTAACAAAGGAAGCATGATGGAATGAAACAGCTTTTGTTCAAAAAGTGTTACATTTTATGTTCTTGCATCGTATCGCATCATTTTGCACAAAATGAGATTGAATGGAATTGTGCACTTGAAAATTGCCAAGTCAGGTAGTGAACCGACGCAACAAACAAAGCAACTTAACTTACTTAGAAATAACAAAACATTAGCGAGTTTACAACTCAATAAGCAAGACACAACAACGTTGATTAAACAAAGAGTAACAACTCAATATACAAGAGTCAATGGCTTGACAAAACTTAATACCTTGATAAACTAAACAACTCGATAAGCAAAACAACAACTCAATAAGCAAAATAACAACTCGATAAGCAGGATTTAACAACTCCTCGATAAACAAACGCATTTCGGACGATCTGGGTGACGGAACGCATCCAAAACAGAGGAAAACTCGCACCTTCAACACTCCCAATGCATGGAAATGCTAGGAACTCACTTCTAGAAGCTAGGAAAAGACCAAAGGGGTGTTTTCCTCCATGGCCGACCACCTTTGGGAGCTGGCCGACCAGCTTTTTCATTTGGAGACGAAGGGGGTGGTCGGCCTACCAGAAAAGGTGGTCGGCCGACCACCTAGCTTAGCAACCATCAGTTTTTCGGCACGTGTCCCCCAAACAGTGCCTTATCCTCTTTAAAAGTCCTAGCTCCATGGCTCATTCATTTCACCTCAGTTTTGCACCAAAAGGGAGGCGTTTCTCGTTGAAAATCTCGCAGCTTGGATTGCTAATTTAGACGGCTCGGAAAAGTTGAACTTCCGGGGCTTCGGCTTGAATGCACTATTCACGCTGAGCCGTACTTCGCTGCACCTTCCTTTCCTCCATGCTGCGGCGAGGTTTTAGATTTCTGAACCCTCTTCTGTGCCTTGTCTTGGTTTGCGAACCAGACTCGGTTTTCTCTGTTTCTTTTCCTGAGGGGAGGGAGACATGTCTTTAGCTTCGGCGGGCAAGAGATGTGTCCGACCTTCGAAGATTTTCAAGTTTTGATGGAATCTGAACGCCATGAAGAGATTTTGTCCCAGTTTCGCTTCGATCACGCCCAAGCTTTAAGACAGATGTGTGGGCTCACCATGCATGATTCTCGGTCTCTGATCTGCAACGGGGAACTGGATATCCTTGGCTTGATTCTTCGCTTTTCTGATGCCAATAACCGCGGCGACCATCATTGGCAAGGTTTTCGACAACACGCCCTTTGCTTGTGTATGCTATCTCACTTTTTGCTTGCCCCGGGCTTTAGCAGATCTAGCATTCGTCTGATTGAAGTTGCTCAAGGCTTGAAGGAAGGAAAGAGCTGCATTGTCATGACATTGGCCGAGATGCTGATGGGCTTGGATGCTTTCTATCACCGAGAGACAACCAGATTCGCGGGGAGTCCACTACTGCTGCAGGTAATGTTTCCCACCCTTTCTCACACATATATTACTCACATCACTCGGCCCTCAGGCACGACTTTTCTCACAAAACCCTTTTCTCACTTTTCTCTCATCGTACATCTCTCTATTCTTTATTCTCTCATTTTTCATCCCTCCCCAGGTATGGTTGAGGGATAAATTGCAGGTTGTGGACTCTTGCCCAGCCTACTCAGCTCGCGGCTACTTCTTCCGACAACGACAAGTCGATGCCCTTGATGAGGAATGGTGGTTCGACTGGATGTGCAATTTGTCTGCGGATCGCATTGCTTGGCGCTGTCCTTAGCTCAATCTCCCGGCAATGAGCTATAGCATGTCCCGGCAGACCGGGATCCAGTTGATTGGTCTGACTCACTGTGTGTTCTACTTTTCGTTCCGGTTCTAGCGCCAGTTCGGTCATGATCAGACTTGCCCGCCAAAGGGGATAGAGTATCCTGCCACATTCCCAGTTCGAGGCGCACAACTTGCCCTGTATGCCACAGCATGGAGGACTAGAGAACTCCTGGCCCCCGCTCCCACTTTCAGTTGCACTTTGTCTGATGAGTGCTTGGATTGGCTCAATGAAGAGGCACAGATTGGGCCCATCTTGGCATCGACGGCTTTGATCAGCTCTGGGAGGGGGCGCAGGAACACCTGACTTGACTATGCCTCGGATTTATTGATTTATTAGTACTTTCAAGTTTTCTTTATGAATGTAATAAAAAGCAACTTCAATTTGTATGCAAGATTAGGAGAACTCTGTATTGAAATCAATGAAATTAAAGGTTGTGTGTACTGAAAATTTTCTACTTTGGTCCAAAAATGGTCTAAGTTGTAAAAAGATTAATTTGAACAAAGTCAACTTTTATTAAAACTTTTCAAAACCGTTTTCGATATGGATCAGAACTGGACACG
>NW_021027018.1:1518114-1534800 GCF_004153795.1 Camellia sinensis
TTTTTGCGGGGGGTCCCTGATACTGACCGTCAGGGGACTGCGAAGAGGCACTGTCCGGAATGTAGTCCCATTTTGAAGGCGGTGATATGGCCATGGAATCGTTTGCAAGCATCGTCGACGAGGTTGAAGCACTCCCAGTAGCGCGCCGAATACACTCTGAGCGTTTCTCCTGATTGGATCTGGCATAGCCCAGGAGAAAAGTCCGGCCTGTTTCGCTGTACCTCATTGGTGATGAACCTGGGGCCCTGAAGGATTTTTTGTAATTGATTGTAAGCTTTTGAATCGAAGCTGGCTCTAGCGCTGTAATGACCCAAACCTGAAATAGCCCCTAATTAGGCTCCCCCATATGTACTGTTAGGCAAATTCAGAGAATGCACTTTCGGCGACTACATTGAGCAAGTCTGGCTTTGGATCAAACGAGTCTAGCCCATGACAATATGTTCGAAGGCTGGGCACTGTCTGGTGTACTGGGTTGATCAGGATGATCAGCTCCACGTAGCTAAGGAAACGTCTAGGATGTTCCACCGATCATACGAGGGATGTGGAGTGTAGCGGTACGCATTGAGACTTCTTGGGCAGGGCCGCCGAGAGACTGTCGGACGAAACCGCGACTCTTGTACTTGAGTCCTCTCTTTCGATCTACACGAAAAAGGGCGATTTTGTCTGAGCAGCGTAAATTCTATGAGAATGTGAGAACTCAATTTGGGATAAGAGAGCTGGATAAAGTTTTGTCGACTCGTAAACCCTCCTTGACTTGTTACATGCTTTTGATGCTTCCGTAGGAAGGGTAAAAGAGCTTTTTCGGGAGGTCGCTATTCCGAGTATCCTTTGGTCTATCAAAGAGAGGACTCGGAGACTAACGTCTCGCTACCGGCGTTCCGACAGCACCTATCACATTCACTCGCCAACTGGTAGGATTCACATCTCCATTGGGGAATTTGGTATAGGCACATCCCCGTTTGGAGTCTGGATGCCGGGCTTCCAGTTTCAATCATAGTGATTGTACTGCTGCACTTACACGAGGGCCTTAGCGGCCGGTATAAATCTGTTACGGAGACGTTCATTTTCAGCGATCAATGTTCTCCGACAACGAACTTTTGTGTTGCCACAATATCTGCTACGTTGCGTTTGTCATCGCCATGGATACGTGAGAACCTTCCTGTCACTATTTCTTCGACACTCTCTGTGAAGACTGTTTGATGTTTTCGTTGGCTGGAGAAGGAGATCAGGACATTTACAAGGGCACGCGTCAGCTTGCAGGGGTAGACGATGGTTTCGCTCTTACACGAGCTATATTTGCTTTAAAGTAAGGGTCACTCATATCACCGCTGTGACGGAGAATCATACTGTGCAGCTCGGCTACTCTCACGAGAATTGGATCTTTCAGCTATATCATGCGGCCCTGGCGTGGTAAGTTAGTTCTGTGAGTATTTATACCCTTACAGAGAAGAGGTCGATGCTGGGGAAATATGTCGTGGACGAAATGATAGGGTCTATTTTGGAAATAGACTCTTCTATCACGTCTGAAAAGAGAAGTCAGAAGTGCGCTCTAGTGTGAGGCCGAGAGATTCGTCCCAATCTAGTCGAGAGAAGAATGTGCGAGCACATAATGACGGGGTAAAGAGACAACACGTAACAACACTGGCCGGTCCGGAAGATCGCTCCAGACCAAGGTTACTATTGGTCCACGGTGCCGGAATTAGGCGAACGTGAGGATTGTATCGGCTTTGTTCGGCGATGGCACAAATGTCAGACTCGCAGGACAAGTCAGCAAAATTCCTGTGTAAATACTGACATTAATAGCTTGTCGCCGTCTGTAGATGAACTGATAAAAGATGATTGTATACATACCCTTTTTCTCCGCCTACTCATCCAGCCTTTTTTCGAGTTTTCCTGGGAAATCGATGTGATCGGGGCTAGTCACTCGTCAATATATATAGCCGTCTATACGCTCGACATTTGAGCGTTCTTTTTGATTCCTCTGGTGGCCAGGAGTGCAGACTGATTTTATTTAATCCATCTGGATCCTGTTTGGGTTGTATATTGCGCCTCTAAGGAAATCTTACACTTATGTCCACGATGATGTTATTAGATAAAATGGCTCGTCCCATCATCCGTAGGATATAGCGATTAAACACAGTAACATTGCTTAAGTGTAATCCCACGCGCACGCTTACCAGCTGAAAACATTGCTCCATTTATTTCCGGTGCCGCTACGGGTCTCTCCCGCAACAAAAATTAACATCCGATATGGTTGCGGTTAATTTTTGCAGAAATTTAGGGGAGCGAAGCTCTATACCGCACCATACATCTCAAAGAACGATGATAGAATGGACTATTAGAGCTATCTCTTGTTTAGACAAAAATAAGCACACAGAGCCCTGTAGGGTAAAAGAGTGGGCTACCAATCAAAGCACGATGCATGATCCCTACAAAAATCTGAGAACGCACCGAGGTACGACACAAAAAACGCCGAATGAGGACTGGTTTTAGCAAAACCAGTATAGGACACGGACAAGAAAACAGAAATAGTCACATCACTCAAACACGATCGCAGTTGCAGAGAATCGGTGGAACCTACCGGGATTGGCCAGACAAGCTCTGTTGCTCTGTCAGCGGGGACGACCTTTGGCATTTTTTATTCTTAGCACTCCTCATATACATTAGAATACACTATATAGCAAAAGAGCTCTCAGTGCGAGGAGGAACTAACTGCGGAAAGGAATACTCTCTAAGGTTGTGTTTTAACTAATGCGCGAGACCAAAAAGGGAGCACCGATCATAGGGTGAATAACCACTCATATAAAGATTGGGCACAATATCAAAGGATCATGGATGGGGTACTTATCTCGATGCATGACCTCGAAAATGTGGGAGCTATAGGAGACTTTGAAGATGTCCTGGATTCACAATATCAAAAGTGCAGGCAAAGTAGAAAGTAAGATTGGCAACAGAGCAGGAGAAATAAGTGTTCATATAATCAGGAAAGATGAAATATCACGGTGCTTTGTTCTGGTAGATATATATTGAGACGCACAGTTGAATAGAAAGATGTTGTTATATAAGGCTGAGTCTGGCTACATCCATCTGATGCTAAGAAACAGGACTTCGTGATCATAGCGAGATTTCACTTGTAATTCTGCACTTTGTTGGGCCTCACATGTGAGCCAGTAGCATATGAGCCTTATTGCTGTGGAAACGCCAATAAAAATCGCATGTTTTAAGTGCAAGTCACGCCGACATGCACTCCTTTTAACTTCACAGACTCAGGTGCATGTTCGGATTGTCATATTGAACAAGCGAGAACAAAATCACGAACGGTGAGGCTCCTACCCGGCGGTGTTGTGGCCGGAAAAACCTCCGTACGATCCCCAACTTAGACCGCGCAAAGAGAGCTCAGGAGTAGCAGCAGAAGTAGAGAGACGAGAGTGTTTGAGTGTAGAATTCGCTATCCTTACAATAGGTGCACTCTGGGTCGCTCTCTCGCGTAATTAAAGGGGTCGCGCAGACATTGCCTTATTGAGTATCAGGTGGACGTCTCTTAAGTTGTCCTCCCCTAAATACTACTCACTGCGCAATTCCTTAGGAAAGTCGCGCCTAACGAGGGGTTCCTACGTGGCACTACTGTTATCCCATCTGTCAGCAACAATCTTCTGCTATAGATCAAACATCACCAGCTAACGCCGAGACTGCACAAGTTGAAAGCAGAACACTACTCTCTGCTACGGCGGAGCACGGCACGCTGGGCAAGAGAGCGCATTATCCTCTCGCTGGCATATCAAGTCGGCCATACTGAACATCCGGAGCACACCGTGCGAAGAATTGAAGGTCGTGAGGTGACCCAAGGCAAAATTCCTACTACGGCATTGAAAGAACTATTGAAAAAATAGTAAAAAATCCTGAGCCTCGGGCTTAATTCCAGCCGGCTCCCAACTGTATTCCCGGCGAAGCTGAGCTGGAGATTGGTAACCGCAAGCGCGTTGGAATCAAGAACACACAAAGGGCGCCAAAGCATCTTCTTTGCTCGCAAAAGGAACGCCAGAGAGCGTGCTTACAAGGAGAGATGCATGAACGAGGCCTTAATAACCTCATCGAGTGAACCTAAAGCCTGAACTACGAGGGTCTAATGGTGACAGTTCTTCGCATTAATCAACCTTGGCACATTGTCTGTGGGAGGTACCGCGGTGGAGCCGCATCTAGGCACATCGTTTGCTTCCCATATGCTGGAAGTTCACCATAAACCTCTCGTTCGTCGCGCGATAACCCAAGAGATTCAGATTAGAGGTCCTCTCACCATCTGTTGGGGTCCATTCTACGGATTCAATCCCATGTCTATTCAGCATTCAAGAGCAATATCACGAGGACCTTTGACAAATTTGTGAAAAACTCTCCCCGAGAGAGCGTGCATCGGCCCAAAACCTGTCCGGCTAACGTCCACGGCCCAATCTCATACGTAAATCTCCGCATCAGATGTACCCCTTATTCCGTCCGCAATAAGCGTGAACTGGGAATTCGACTTATTTTGACCGGGATAACACTTCCTCGGTCCTCAGAATGCGAAATGGCGACCAAGGCTAGTTGACATTCTGTTCTGTAAACTTTCCCGGTTATACTCCTCGGTTGACGTCTCTTCTTTTCAAAAGTAGGGCCCGGTTGACTCAACTGGTTCAAAACCTGTCTCTTCTGTTTCTGACGTCGTCATAAAGGGCATTGTGGCGGGCTGCCATTGGTGTCTCGAGCAGCCCAACCCGCCGTCTTGCCAGAATTTGAATTTGGGGCGGTCTCCGTGTCTCGTCTATAAACATTCCCCGAGTGGCTAACTCTCCTCCATCTTCTCTGAGGAGCTTCTTACTACGTATCTCACGTGGCCGAATTCAAACTCTATGATGTGCCATCCCGTAGCTGCTATGTGTCTCTCCTCTGCCTGCCCATTGCGCGCTCACCTCGCACTACATAGGAGCTCAGGTCCAGAGCCAGAAGACACGCTAGCCACTGTTCCCTCGTCTGGATATTGCAGGTGAAGAATCCGGGTTGTGTAATCTCGTGAAGATCCCCAGGCATGTCCAGTTCTGATCCAATATCGAAAAATGGTTTTGAAAAAGTTTTAATCAACATTAAAAGCCTCTTGTAATTGTTGTTTATTTCAACATTTTCCTAGAAATATTTCACACTATATTGTGAGGCCAATACAATTAACGTAACCGTATTTCTTTATGGATCGTGGAGGCCACTCCACAAAAGCGTCCAGAAAACCATTTCCTCTCACCAAGAATGTCACAGGTGTTTCAATTCAAACCTTCATTTTACGTCTTGCATATTGAGAGATCTTCAATTACGCAAAGAGAAGTCTGTGTGCTCACTGATCGTTAGCATTAAAACAAATCGCTGGAGGTCTTCGCAGGCTTCTTTCGTTTGATTTCTCCAATAATATACTCAAACTATCCTGCACCGTAAAAGAGAAAACTTGAAAGACAAAAATTAAAACCATGTTAAAGACATACCATTATGCAACTAAAAAACTCCGGGCCATAGTCAAGTCGGTGTTCTGCGGGAGATCACAAAGCGCTCTGCCCCGCTGCCAGAGCTGAATCAACACGGCTAAAAATACGCTGGTCTCCGGATGCTCCTAGAGGGCGATGGGCCCAATCTCGTGCGCTCTTGGCTAATCTTGTGATGTACGCCCTACATATCGCACACACGCAAGCGTTGGTTTGGCACTCACTCCAGTAACAAGAAACGAGCTGAGGCCAATTCTAAAAGAGTCGGGAAAGGCTCGGCGGGTGTTGGCGGGAATACTCTCTCCGCCAGCCTCAACCTCTTAACACTATGCGCGCTTAGCTTTGTCTTAGCAGGAGAAGTCCAAGGGGAAAACAAACGTAGGAGCCATAGGAATTCCTCCTTGATGGCTGCCTCCAAAGCGGGCAGCCACTTTCAGCCACATATAGCTCACATGAGAGTGGCCAAACACAGCCGAGCTAATTAAGCCGGTCGTGAAATGGGAGAAATTTCTTCGGCTTGTTCCTGAATCGGTGAGATACTGCTTGGGATTGGCTCAATGAAGAAGGCCAGATTGCCATCTTGGCATCGACGGCTTTGATTCAGCTTGGGTTCGGACTGGCGCTTGGGCGCGTGGCTTGAGGAGGAGTACGGCATCGGAACGACTGGCCGGGCCACGTTATGCACTGTACACTGCCGTCCTTGGGAGACTCTTTTATTGGAATTTAGCAGAATGATGGTCAAACTACAACGACTTAGGGCAGATTAGAAGTTAATCTAATTCTCCCTATCACGCACAGTGGTCATAATTCTATATCATCGAAAGGAAGAGCCCTCACGAGCTAACTCCTCATTATAATTCAATTCCCGTATAAAGTGACCCAAGATCAAGGAGAAAAGTTCCTCTGCCTGCTAATTGAAATCAGACATGGGCGATGAGCATACCTTACACAAAAAGTTCGAGGAATCATCGTTTATCGGCTACTGAATTAATTCAATTCCGCTGTGTCCTATTAACTGAACAACCGGTGAGTGCCAAAAAGCACAAATCGGTCTAACTTAGGTTTAAGCCGGATGAATAAAATATGAAGAAAAGCAATTATAACTATTTGAGACCACGATAGGAGTCTCAAGCAACCGGTGACTGACTTATATTGAAACCTAATCTTAATTTGATCCAAAAAATAAGCCATTTTCGATTATGGACAGAACTGACCATAGCCGGTGAGATCTGTCAGAGGGAGAAATATTGTAACCGGCACCCCGGATAAAGACTTGGACACAACACGACGACGATTTTTCTCGGTGGGTGTCTGGCCTATTAACGCAAACAGCCACGTAGGCAAAGTTTTAGCCCCGGGCTGGTTTTTATACACCAGCCTCAAGAAAGCTTTCCGAGGTAGTTACTCCATGTAAGCCGCTTCAAACTGCTCGGTCAGGCCGGCCTGCACTGCAGAACGTTGCCCTCATAATGATTAGTATTTAATTCTGTCAAACTTTAGACACCGGAGATTATGATTGAAGCTCTTGAATGCTGAATAGACACAGGGGATGACCCTTTAATCCATGATTTCAAATATTGGAATCTTCAAAGTTGATCGGTTGGGAAACCGATTATGGCTGAACTCAGGGGATCAGAAGTTGCCATTACCGTATCACCAAAGAATGGGGAATCCCTTGCAACGCCATTAAACGGTAGTCTCCGAGGCTTATTAGGTTCACACCTATACTAAGTATTTTCACTTCTTCCCTCTCTTACGCTCTAAACACTTTTTGCCAAGGTCGCCCTTACTGTGGGTTTTCAACCTTGCGAGGCAGATACAGGCAAGTTTTTAATTATCTGGCCAAATTTTTTTCAATGCTCTAAACCAACTTTTGCCTGAGGCTCACCCCTTCGCTATCGGGTTTTCGGCCTAGCGAGCCTCTCAGGGGTAAATAATTCTTCTTCAAAACTGTCCATGTTGATGCCAGGCTTGCGAGAACTCTAGGCATCTAGGTCCATTGAACCATCACAGCTCCTCCTGACCAGATAGCTTTGATGATGTAGGGACCAGTCCAATTAGGTCTGAACTTGCCCCTCGGGTCGTGGATGGGAGCTCGGTTGTCCTTGAGCACCAAATCTCCTTCTTTTAGATTCCTGAACTTAACTTTCTTGTTAAAAGCCCCGGCAATTCTGCGCTGATAACCTTGAACATGGTACAGTGCTTTCAGTCTGCGCTCATCAAAAAGCACGAGTTCTTCAAATCTGCTCTGTTGCCAATCTGCTTCAGCTATCTGACACTCAGCCAGCACTCGCAGAGACAGAACCTCAATTTCAATAGGTAGAACGGCCTCCATCCCATAAACCAATGAATACGGAGTCGTCCCAGTAGAAGTTCTAATTGAAGTCCGGTACCCCCACAGAGCAAACGGCAGCTTGTCTGGCCAATCCCGGTAGGTTTCCACCATCTTCTGCAATATGTGTTTGATATTCTTGTTGGCAGCCTCAACCGCTCCATTGGTTTGCGGCCGGTATGTGGATGACTTATGAAAAATCACGTTGTAGTTTTCCAACAAGTCAATCACTTCCTTCTTGAAGTGGGAACCATTATCTAAAATGACCTCGTTCGAGACCCCGTAGCGGCAGATGATGTTGTTCCTGATGAACTTTGTAACGTGTGACGCTTTCAACACCGCATAGGATTGGGCCTCAACCCACTTCGTGAAATAATCTATCGCAACCAGGATAAACTCATGCACGTTAGACCCCTTCGGAGTGACAGCCACGATCACATCGATTCCCCAAACTGAAAATGGCCATGGCGAAGTCATATTGTACAGCTTCGACGGCGGAATGTTCATGCGATTTGCATGGATCTGACATTTGTGGCATCGCCGAACAAAGCCGATACAATCCTCCTCCATGGTGGACCAATAGTAACCTTGTCTGAGGATCTTCCGCGCTAGCATTACCCCGTTCATATGTGCTCCACATTCTCCTCCATGGATGGCCTCCATTAGGCGCTTCGATTCTTCAGCTTCTACACATAGCTTATGCATTCCCAGATGACCTCTCTTATACAGCTTACCCCCGCAGATGATAAACTGAACAGTCATTCTTCTGATTGTCCTTTTATCCTTGGCATTTACCCCTGGTGGATATGTTTCCTTCTCCAAAAAATTCCAAATGTCGTAATACCAGGGGTTCTCATCCTGAACCTCGTCTATGGCAGCAATTGATTCGTATACCGGCGCAAACTTCTGGTCAATGATGACTGGATGCATCCGGACTCCAAACGGGATGTCTATCATGAAGGATAGAGTTGCTAATGAGTCTGCGAACCTGTTGTTCTCTCTTAATAGATGAGCGAAGTTTAGCTTCTCAAACTGAGGAATTAACAAGTCCAAGGTTTGGTGATACATCATCATTTTTTCTTCTTTGACTTTCCAATCTCCTTTCGCTTGAGAGACAACAAGGTTCGAGTCCCCGATGACACCAAACCGTTTTGCCCCTAGTTCTAGGGCTGCTTCTAAACCAGCAATGCATGCCTCATATTCTGCTTCATTGTTCAAGACTTTGAATCGGAGCTTGAATGCTAAAGGGATACGGGAATTGTCGGGTGCTATCAGCAACACTCCTATCCCATACCCGGATTGATTTGACGCTCCGTCAAAGTACATTGTCCAAAACTCGTTGTCGATATGCAAAATGGCCTCATCTAGGAATAAGTACTCAACTGCTTCACCTCCTTCCACGGGATGATCGGCTAAGAATTCTGCTACTGCCCTTCCCTTGACTGACTTGCGCGTCACATATTTCAGATCAAATTCGGAAAGCAACAGCAACCAACGAGCTAGCCTACCCGTAAGTGCCGGTTTCTCAAAAAGATATTTGATGGGATCCAAACGTGAAACCAACATTACAGAGTGAGCTAACAGGTAGTGCCGCAGCTTCCTGGTAGCTCATACCAAGGCTAAGCAAGCCTTCTCCAATGGTGTGTAGCGAGTCTCATACTCTAGCATCTTCTTGCTCAGATAGTAGATGGCTCTCTCCACCTTGTTCTCTGATTCTTGCGCGAGCATACAGCCCATTGTAGTCTCAGTTACTGAAAGATACAATATCAACGGTTTCCCCGGCTCTGGCGGTGACAACACGGGCGGGTACTGTAAATATTCTTTGATCTGTTCAAAAGCAACTTGGCATCGGCCGTCCCACTGGAATTTCTTTCCTTTCTTTAGGACACCAAAAAGTGGTTCACAAGTCAAGGTTAATTTTGAGATAAACCGTCTTATGAATTGCACTTTACCCAGAAAGCCTCACACCTCCTTTTCAGTCCTTGGTGGTGGCATTTTTAAGATGGCCTTGATTTTGGAAGGGTCGACTTCGATACCTCTCTGTGTAATGAGGAACCCCAGCATTTTCCCTGCTGTAACACCGAACGTACACTTCTAAGGATTCAACCGCAACCAGAATTCTCTGATCCTTTGAAAGAACTTTTACAAGGTGGTGTAGTGGCCCTCCCTTTCTTTGGACTTAACAATCATGTCGTCCACATACACCTCAACCTCTTTGTGAATCATGTCGTGCAATATTGTGGTCACGGCTCGTTGATATGTAGCTCCAGCGTTCTTTAGCCCAAATGGCATTACCCTGTAGCAGTAGGTCCCCCACGGGGTAGTGAATGTAGTCTTTTCCCGGTCTTCAGGAGCTATCACTATCTGGTTGTAGCCCGAAAAGCCATCCATGAACGAAAGCAAAGCATGCCCCGCTGTGAAGTCCACCAACTCATCGATATGCAGCAAGGGGAAGTCGTCCTTCAGACTAGCTTTATTCAAGTCCCTAAAATCCATGCATACCCGAATCCTACCATCCTTCTTTGGCATCGGAACGATGTTGGCCAACCAAGTTGGGTATTCAGATACTAGCAGGAAACCTGCGTCAATTTGCTTGGTGACCTCTTCCTTAATCTTGAGAGCCCAATCCAGGCAGATTCTTTTGAGTTTTTGTTTAACGGGTCGGGCCTCGGGGTCAAGAGGGATCCGATGCTGTACAATCTCAGGATCGATTCCAGGCATGTCTTCGTAGGACCACGCGAAAACGTCTTTGAAAATTTTTAATAAGCGACTAAGCGCTTGCGCTCCTCCGAAGACAACGTGGACTCGATCTGGACCAGCTGCGGGTCCTTCTCAAAGTACCATATTCACCAGTAGTGAATTCCTCCATTAAGGGTTTAACAAATCTCTCCCTGCTCTTGTTCAATTAAGCATTGCAACCGGAGGAATTTCTTCCCTTGTCGTTTTCAATCAAAATTTTTGAAAAGTTTGAGTTAATGCAAATAAATCAAAGGCATAGAAAAAGTACTCAGAAACCACAGTCACATCATTCTCATTTAAGCAACATCTAAAATCCGTCCGATTCTTCGGTTACAACAGAACTTAAAAGAGAAAGAAAAAAGACGACCAGGAACAGGACTGTGGGTATCCAGGTTTATCACCCCAAGAAAATACCGGTACTCAGACTCAGTCGAGCTGGAACCTGATTCCGACTCACAAGACTCGGTGGAATCAGATTCTGGCTCACTACCTAACCCGGTGCTGCTTGACAAAAATCCCTCTTCATACTGCCAGATGAGAGAGGGTATGATAGATGCATCCAAAATAGTTGTTGGTAGGCCCGCAGCCGTTCCATTCCCGATCATGCATACCAAGAAGTTATCCCCCAAGCACTTCTGTTCGATCGGAGGATCTGAAAGTAGACATGCCAGCACTACCCCCATTTCATTTTCAGCGTCCTCAGACTGCACTTTCTTACTCTGCTCAGCCTCAGCCAATGGGTCCATCTGCTCTTTGACAACGTCATCCCCGGATAACTGCAGATCAAAGAAGATCTCGAAACCAGGCACACGCTTCCTCTCCGCGTTCAGCCATGGCTCTAGGAAGCCATAAAATGGAAAGTCCTCCCCCTTCCGGACGAAGCGTCCGTTTAGGGTACCCTGAATGGGCCTATGCATCAGCTCAAAAGGCTTCCCAGCCTGCTTTGCTCTGGCTCTCCCAGCCATTTCCTTTCCCTTCCTTATCCAATCCTCTTTAGTGGGCAGATAACCCAAGCCAAAGGTATGGGGGTTGTGTGGCACTTCGGCCAATGCTGCGACGCCCTTCCGGCCGCTCTTTCCCAATCCCATCCCGGGGATGTGTTGAAGCTTGTTCATGAGGTATACAGATTGAGCACTGACGTACATTCCCTCATTAACAGCCATGATGTTCTGCACAACCCGAGCCTCAGCTAAGGTAAAACCCAACATAAACACATCCTCCATGCCGTGTTCAATTTCCAGGACTGGCGTAGACACCTCCGGCGGTGGATGGATCGATAAATTCCCAAAAATGATGGCTACTCCCTTCCCATGGGGGTATTTCACCATCTGATGGAAGGTGGATGACACTGCTTTCACCTGGTGCAGCCACGGCCGCCCCAAGAGCATATTGAAAGTTGCCGGAACTTCTAAGACGTGGAAGTCTATATCATGTTGTCCTGGCCCAACCTTGGTCCGAATTTTTACTGTCCCCATGACTTCTCGGCTTGTGTTGTCATACGCCCGAATTACCTGGGCTATCAGCACAAAGCCCGCGTTCTTTAAACTGATGGCATACGCTGTCCTTGCCGGCCAGACGTTGATGGCAAACCCTGTGTCTACAAGCACCACGGGTATCCATTTGTTTCTACATTCCACGGAGATGTAGAGTGGCCTGTTATGGTTCGCACCCTCAGGTGGTAGCTCT
Source organism: Camellia sinensis (assembly GCF_004153795.1). Taxonomy (NCBI): domain Eukaryota; kingdom Viridiplantae; phylum Streptophyta; class Magnoliopsida; order Ericales; family Theaceae; genus Camellia; species Camellia sinensis. The sequence goes on from NW_021027018.1 coordinate 1,530,370, forward strand.
TTGTCAGAGAAAGTCAACATCGAGGTAGCTCCTCTCGGAAAAACTAAACCCACCAGCTGTTCGGGCGTGGTGTCTATAGAGAGCTTGGCCTTGTCCATGGCCGACAAGACAGCCTGTCTATGTACTCGTGATGCCATAAGCAGTCCCCAGATGGAGAAGTCTGCTTGTATCTTCTTTAACTGCTTCAGTACAGCCTCTTCTTCGATTTGCTTCTCTTTCTGTCTCTCAGCTTCCTTATCCTTCCCAGATGCCTCTAGTTGGTCTAGGTGCGGGGGCTTGAAATACCGCCCACTTCTCGTCATATGATCAACCTCACCGATATACCAGGTATCGTCTGGCTAATTGCTCCCCCAATCCTCATCCGTGTGGGCAAGACATAAATCATCGTCCTCCCACCACATTCCGTCAGCAGTCGACAGACACCTGTCCGGCTCCGGTATGATTGTACTCGCAATACCTTCAGCCCACATGCTCACAGCATCTTCTATCCATGTGCCCACAGCACTTTCGGTCCCCTCATGGGCTTTAGCTTTCCTGGTTCTCTCAGAATCCCAAAACCTTTCTTGTTCCACCTGTGTCGGTGCAGTTTGTTATTCAGCTTTCCCTGCATTCACAATGCCCAAATCTTGAGCGAAATATTTAGTACCGGCACTCTCCGGCAATACATTCTGATTTCCAGCCCTTCCGGCCACAATTGATATTCTCGCCCCTGTCGGGCCCTATTCCAACTGAGATTCTTCGACGACGTCTGGTAGGTCATCAAGCCACCCAGTAGCCTCTGCCAATTCCTCATAATCAAACCAGTTGACTACCACGTCTCCTGGATCTTGGTCGTTGAAAAACTGGAGGTTAGCCAAGTCCTCTTCCACAGCCGTCAAACCATCTGTCCCCTGCTCAAATCCATCCCCTCGGATCACACACAGCTCTGCCCTCTCTGGCAATTCAATATTAGGCTCAAACTGGCCTGCTGGCAGAATGTAATCACTCGGATCGTAGGCTTCCCCAGTGACACTCCCAGACTGCTCAAACCCTGATTGAACAATTTCATCCTCCTCTGAAATCTCCTCTGTTCTGTCTTTGCCAGTCACCACCATTGGCTCGGGTTGGGTTCTGGAGATGTCCAACATGCACAAAGAGTCAGTGCAGTCAAGAAGGAGCACCTCCGGCTTAGGTAGGTGGAAAGGAGTGATATAGATGCTAGGATCGTAAGGCACAACCCCAGTCTGGATAAAGTTGACTCTTTGGGAGGTGGAGCTTGGTTGTGTGTAGAGAGTGGGTTAGTTGTGATGTTGGGTTTTTCTAGAGGCAGGATCACCTGTTTGTCAATGAGATCTTGAATCTCATGACGTAGTCGGAAACATTGGTCAGTGTCATGACCATGTTGTTGGTGATATGTGCATTATTTAGCTGGGTTGTGAGAGGGGGGGAGTGGGTTTGGTAATGGCCTCGGCTCCAGGGGTTTTAGATGCCCTTTCCTAATTAATACCCCTAGAGCCTTGGACAGGGGCATATACAATGAGGTAAAGGTTCTTTGGCCTCTGGGTTGGTATTTGGTGGTCTGTGTATTGCTTCCGGATGCACCAGAGAAAGGTGTGGCTGCCATGGGTCTTAGAAGGGGAGGGGGAATAGTGGTGACCATGCTCACCTCCGAAGCTCTTGCAGTTACAGCGCCACTTGGGCCTGCATTGTTGTTGCGGTTAAAGGTTCTTCTGGGCTTCTCTCTATCTTGGTCAATCAGACCCTGTTTCATTGCATCTTCAATTTGTACTCCCAATTCATGTAGATCTGAAAAATTGGGGAAGGGGAGCCCAATCATTTTTTGCATCAGTTTTGGTTGGAGATTGCGCACAATCATCCGGGTTTGATCTTTATCTGTAGGCCTTAGTGTCATCATTGAGGCTTTCACCCTCCACCGGGCCACAAAATCTGAAAAGCTCTCCTTAGGCTCCTGCCATGTTGTCTCAAGATCACGGGTTGTAATCTCGATTTGAGTGTTATAGGAGTACTGTGCAATGAAAGCCTTGGCCATCTCATCCCAATTCCGCTTAACATCATCTTCTAATTTTGCATACCAGATAGCGGCCACCCCTGACAAGGTCCGGCCGAATAGTGAAAGCTTTTGTGGTCTGGTGAGGCCCATCGGTCGCAGTATATCTGAGAACAACCGAAGATGGACCATGGGATCCCTGGATCCGTCAAAGCGGTCGATTTGTGGCATTTTGAACCTATCTGGCAGCGTCACAGCCACATCGGTATATCCGTCCTCGATGTCTGGGATGGATTTCACCCCTTGGGATTTCTTGAACAACTTCTCGAGCTTGCTCAATTTCAACGTTGTATGGTCTATCTCAAACTCAAAGGGAGAATCCAGTTGATTGACAGGCGTAGGTGCCTTGGATAACAGTGGTAGAATCGGGGGCGGAGCCGGCCCCGTTGGGATGTCCGTATCTGCTTGGACATTTGGTGCCTCCCCGAGTGCCGGAACTCCTGGTAGGGGAGGAGCTGGGTGTGAAGCAGATGCCCCGGTTTGTTGTTGCAACCAGGCAATTAACTCTGCCTGCTGGGCCATGATCTCGGCTTGTGGTTTGGCAAATTCATTCCGACGAACAGCGTCCTGCTGCATGGCTCTTACGGTCTCCTGCATCTGATGCATCATTTCCTCAACTCCTGTCGGTGCCGCCATACTGCCCTGATCTGTCTGAACTATTGGCAGGTCTATCTCTATAGCAACAATTGGGATCTCAATCCGACTGTCCACTGACGGGGTAATCCACTGCTCTGGCAGCCTCTGCTCGGATACACTGCGTCTTCTTGACCTCCGTCTAATAACCGGGGGTAGAGAGTGGAACATTGGTTGTCCGTCGACCAGATCCTCAGATCGATTGAGTCGGCGACCTTTTGTCCAGAGCGCTTGGAGAATATCTGCTTGGTCTAAAGTAATTGTGCTAAACTACCTAGCAAAAAGATAAATAAAGCAATAATAAGGAAATAAACGAACAGACAAACGGGCAGCACAACAGCGTAAATAAACACAACGCACAGTCGGGTATAATTAACACGCAATTGATGCACCGTTCTCAAAGACTGATCATTATTCCCAAATCACTGTCCTCGAAGCTGAATCTGATACCCGCAGATAACTGATTCCGAAAATACCGAACTGGTGCCCGCAGGCCTGATACCTAAAATATTGAACTGGTGCCCGCAGGCCTGATGCCCAAACTTGTAAACTGATACATGCCTTCGTATAGAGACGCACTCTAAAAGCACATAACAAACAAGTGAGAGCCAAAACACCCTTATGTTGGGGTAAGGTTTCCCTGTCCTATTTTGTTAGGGGCTAGGGTTTCACTACCCACGCAGCGGTTTCAAACAACCTATAAACGGGTAAGCAACATGTCCTAGCTTTGGAATGGTCACTATGGATTTCGAATATGTACTAGGTCGAATGGTCAAAAAGGGTGCCCCGATAAAACCAGGGTTTGTGTTCCCATACTGGCAGAGCCCGTAACCGGTAAGCCTTATGGCATGCAGCCTCTGGCAAACTGCTCAGGAATAGCAGATAGCAAACACGGTGTCCTAGGCGCACCAATGCAAATGCAATGCAGAGAGGCAGTCAAAACCAGATATCATGAGTTCGAGTCAAATTCTCTAAATTCCCAGCGAAGTCACCAAAAACTGTAGACGTCCCCGAACGTCCCGAGAGGAAATCCCCTGTTTTGTTCATTGGGCTCACTACAGTTCAGGACTCAAAGTCATGGTCCTGTATCTAATCTCGCAGACTGCAATGCAAGACCAATTAATCATCAAAGAGTCCAAATCCGGCAAATCGTTTTTGAAAACAGATTTTTTTGAAAGAAGTGCCAAACATGGACTGCTTTGCCAGATACAGAGTCGCCACCTAAATATTTTATTTTTTGGGAAAATTTAGGAAACCCTGAATCATGCCAAAGGCCACGTGTTCGTCATCACCAAAGTTGCCTAGGCTCGAGAACTTGGGTACAAGAGGGGAAGGTTCCGAATTGAGCATCCCTGCTCGTCCGATCAAAGACCAGCCTCTACTAATCATGATATAATTTTTTTATACACATTATGTGTTCTTGTTCCGGTTATTAAACTAGCTTTACTATGTGATGCGCACAATCAAGTATAAACTAGTTTGCTCAATTTGGAACAATTGAACTCATGTTTGTTTGCGAAAATGGTTTAAATTTGCCACATCAAGTGGGCTTAAAGATTGCGGATTTGCCACCAAGCACAGTTGTAGACACCCCATTTTTGACCGTCCTTAAGACTTGGACGTCACCGTTTGAACACTCGGTGATCATCCATGTTTGTGTTCGTTTGGAGTTCCCGGAGGCCTCGGCTACGCGCCTTGCCTCAAGACCTCTCGACTCGACCGTGTTGTGTCTGGTTTTGCACCAAACACTT
>NW_021027018.1:1535094-1554171 GCF_004153795.1 Camellia sinensis
TGTATGCTAATTGAAACATGTCCTAATCTAACCATCATAAGCTGGTAAATAAAAGGGAGAAAGACGTGGGGTTGGAAAACATACATCACACACACGTACACTTATTACAATTGTGCCCTCGCTCGGAGGGTCCGAATAAATAATACAGTCCGAAATAAATAATGAATTACAGCTAATTATTACACAACCACTAACTAATTAACAGATTAGCTAAGTAAGCTATAAACTGGCATGCAAATGGACTACCCCGACTCTGTTTTGGATGATAACGAATGCATGCATGCCCAATGCGCTTTGTCGGTAAATTCCATCGCGACGCCTTGTCTCGCCATTGTTTGCAGCTGATTTCAGAAACTTACATAAAGCTCCAGGAAGCTGAAACTCCACCTTGGGAAAGCCACCGACCAGGTATTGGCTTGGAAACCCCCTGTCGACCACCGCTCATGGTGAAAACCAAAAAAGGTGGTTGGCTTACCAGAAAAACTGGTCGGCCGACCACTTTCTGCCCCTGGACTCTAGTTTTTCTGCAACAAAGGCAAGAAAGAGAGAAAGAAATGTATTTTCAACATATGTGTTCGCGACCACTCCTCCCTGTCCTTGCACAAGCTCTAGGGAGTGTGGCCCTCAGTTCTCGAGCCACCAATCACGCATCTCGATGCATGATGGCCGAGAGACGGAATTGCACGTTTTAATATGACATGAATGTAGGTATGAACATATAAAGCCAACAATTCTATCGTAGATAATCAAGAACGTCGGGGACCAGGAATCGAGGCACGTTTCGTCACTTGGAGTACGAAACGCCCCTCGTTTCCCGTGCTTGGACTAAACCCTATTCCAAGCACCATGCAAATGGAATGGCATGCACAATGCGACTAACATGCAACCTAGCATACGCAATGCTCTGTACTAAAATGGCATACACAATGCGCATGATGTAACATGACATACACAATGCTCTAAAATGCAACCTAGCATACGCAATGCTATGGATTGAAATGGCATACACAATGCACGATGGACTTACACCATGAGTAGACCTCAGCCACACTCACATCAGTGGCCAGTAGATGAAAATGAGACAACCGAAATGGGTGCACGCATGCACAAATACCAAGGACCGAACCTAAGGCATAAAATGCCACTCTACCAAAGCATGGCAGGGGATGAAAGATGACATACAAACATGTAATTTCCAGCACTGAAAATTGATGCTAAATGGTCCCGAAACATGGAAATATGGCACCCGATGCATGAAATAAGCCCCAAAACTCAAAGCTAGGCACATGTATTGAATTATAACTATACAAAGCAAGCATTATTTGACCATGAAGTATAAAGACAGAGCCAAGGCAGTCCCAAAACATGCACATTTCTAGTTTAAAGCATGGCCAAAAAGTGCTAACATGATGGACTAAAATAGCATGCAAATTTGGCTAGCAAGCATGGTTTACATGGCATGTATATGAAGCGTATGAGAACTCATCAAACCAGCCAAAAACAATGAATAAAACATGACAAAATATGCCCAAATAACCACTGAAATGCAGCCAACATGTGCGGAAATGATGAGCTCCTTTGAAAGGGCATGCAAGGGGTTACTCAACACATATATGATGGACACTTAGCATAGCAAAACCAACTCTGGAAATCAAATATGACAGCCCTAAAACTCACCAAAAAGGGCCTAAAATTGATCAATAAAGCATACAATGAAAGGTCCTCTTAAAAGGCCTTGAGAGGGTTGTTCCACACATGCATGAGGGATATAAAATATGGCCAAAAGGGCCTTGGAAAGAGCTAAGGCACTCCTCAAAACCCTCAGAATGAGGCCTGGAACATGACTTCAAAGCATGCAAAAAGGGGTCTCTTTGGAAGGCCAACAAGACCACCAAACAAAACAAGGAGGGGTCACTCCCCTCTGATTTTGGCTCTCAAAAATGCATCTAAGCCACTAAAAATCCACAGGATTTTAGTGGCTGAGAGGCCAAACCATGGCCAATGTAAGTGCTCTAATGCATAGCCCTAATTATGAAGAGATGAAGCATGCATAGGGGGAAGATGACCCCAAACAGAAAAGAGACCTTAACTAAACTTGAAGAGGAGATTAAAACAAGATCTTTTTCAATTTATGACAAATCTCGAAAATGTTCACAAGTAAGGCTAAAATATGATGCAAAAAAAAGCCCTAAAAGAGAGATAGAGGGGAAAGGGAAGTAGATGACCTCAAACAGCAAAGTGCCCTTAAACAAAGTTGAAGAGGAGCTCAAAATAAGACACTTTACAGTTTAGGTCAAGGCCCAGAAATGGTTGCAAATGGGGCTAAGTAATGAAGAAAAATAAGGCTAGAAAAGGGGAAATGAAGACTTACCCTTGTAGAGCCGATCTCCAGCAGCTTCTGGACCAAGTTGGTGAACTTTCAACCTCTGTAAATGACCTCCAAGGTGCTGGAATGAATAGGGCGATGGTAAGCTAAGAGGTGTGGGGAAAAATGGCCAAGAATATGAGTGTTTTTTAGGCTTGAAGTATAGAGATAAAGGGTTGTATGTATATTTCCAGCCAAAAAACTTCTAACCTCTGCAAATGGAAGAGGAGGCCTCCCTTTATAGAGAAGAGAGGCCAAAGCTTCTCTAAGAAGCTTCAAACCAAGCTCAAAGATCCTCCATACACATGAATAGAGGATCAATTCTGAGGCTTCCAGCTGGCACAGCTGGCTTACACTCAAAGAGACCAAAAAGCAAGAAGCAGGCCGGCCAGTTCAAGTGGCCGGCCGGCCACTCCTCCTGGTCGGCCGACCAGGGGTCAAAAGGTTCAAGAAGAATTTCTGGCCGGCCACCCCAAAAAGGTGGCCTCCCAGATGAGTGCAACACAGCTGTATAGTGAGAAATCAGAAAATGTGACCCAAGAGAGAGAAAAATCAGCTTTTTAGCAAGGTTCAAAAGGGTCAAGATGAATTACTAGTTGGCCTACCAATATTGGTGGCCTCCAGATGAGCACAACACAATGGTGGTATGAAAAGCTAGAAATTGTGGCTCAAAAGTGAGAAAAACCAGCTTTCTGTCAAAAAAATCGGCTTTTGGAGAGAGAAAAAGAGAAAATTGGTTTTTCAGGAAAAAAGGTGGCCTCCCACCATCCTACCACCTCCCTAGCTGTGAAAATAGGCTCCCTACCAAAAATGGACCAAGACGGATGCAAAACGAGGGTTCAGGGGCCAAAATGCGCAATCCGGGGCCCCGAAAACAGATTGTTAGGCCCCGAAAACAGATTGTTAGGCACCGAAAGTGGCATATGACCACGAAGGTGGTCTCCCGGGCCACAGTGTCCCTCTAAGGGGAGTAAATAAGGTGTGTGCCAAAAACCGGAGCAAACGGAAGTAATTAAGCGGTCCCGGATCGAGGCGCACGGCCGACGGCTCCAAAAATTGAAAACTAGCCTCCAAACGGGAAGAATGGCCAACGACCGCGAAACGTAGCCTACGGCCACTGAGAGATGGTCTACGGGACCTCTCCCTCCCTTCGGGAAGAGAAAATAGAGAAAACAGGACTTGGTTCGCAAACCGAGGCAAAGCACAAAAGAGCCCCGAAGTCCGGAGGCAAGGCTCGCAGCCGAGACTCTGAAACCTCAAAACGAGCACAATATGCAACATCACCGAGCGCTCAACTGGTGACGTCTGGGTCTTAAGGTTGGTCAAAAATGGGGTGTCTACACCCCGGTAAAAATCAGGGTTTGTGTTCCCATCGTGGCAGAGCCCGTAACCGCTCAGCCTTATGGCACGCTTCTCAAAGCGAGCCTCTGGAAAATCGTTCAGGAATAGCAGATGGAAAACACGGTATCCTTGGCGCACCAATGCAAATGCAATGCAAAGAAACACATAAGTGTAATCAAAACAGGATATCATGACTTCGAGTCAAGTTCTCTAAATCCCCAGCGGAGTCGCCAGAAACTGTAGACATCCCTGAATGTCCCGGGAGGGAATCCCGTTTTGTCCATTAGGCTTACTACAGTTCGGACTCAATTGCCACGGTCCTGTATCTAATCTCGCAGAGTGCAATGCACGACCGATGAATCATCAAAGAGTCCAAATCCGGCAAATCGTTTTGAAAAACAGATTTTTAGAAAGAAGTGCCAAACATGGACTGCTTTGCTAGATACAGAGTCGCCACCTAAATATTTTATTTTGAGAAATTTAGGAAACCCTAACTCGTTGCCTAAGGCCACGTGTCCGTCATCACCAAAGTTGCTTTGGCTCGGGAACGTGGGTACGATTAGGGAAGGTCAGCTACGAGCACCCCTGCTCGCCCGATCAAAGATCGGCCACTACTAAACATGATATCTTGTTTTTTTGATAACACATGCGTTCTTATTCTGGTTGATTAGCTAATCTTTACTACGTGATGCACACAGCAAAACAAGTATAGACTAGATCGCCTAATTTGGGACAAAGCATTGCATATCTGTTTGTTTGAAAATTGTTTGAAGTTTGCTACTCGCAAGTAGGCTAAAACACGGATTCCAATGAATTGTTCCAATTCAAGCAATCCAACCTTCACCCACAGGCATTCAGGCAGTTATATCACCTAAGCAATTAGCCTCATGGAAAACATGCTGTCACGTTAACATTCACACTCATGCGAGATGCTAAAGCATAAACACTTATAGTGTACTCCGAGCCAAAACAAGAAACTAGTTAGTAATCATGCATGATCCTAGTTCATGTTAAGATGGCTAATGCAACGCATGCAAAATGCAACTAAGATAGGCTCAGCTATCCTAAGAATGACATATGAGGTGCGACAATCCAATACGTGTATTCAACTTGGAATTGAAATACAATGCAGTTAGTATGATGCGCCGAGCCCGGTGCATGCAAGACATATGAATGATGCAAACATGCATAGCATAAGGATGTTAATTGAAATATGCCCTAAATCTAACCATCGTAAGCGGTTAAATAAAAGGGAGAAAGAAATGGGGGTTGGAAGACATGCATCACACACACGCACACTTATTACAACATTGCCCTCTCTCGAAGGGTCCGAATAATAATACAAACCGAATAAATAATTAACTACCCTAGCTAATTAAATATTACAAAACCCTTAACTAATTAACAAATTAATTAAGCTACTAAAGCAGTAAAACTGCCTCGGGAAGAGGGATGAATGCATGCTCGGATTGGCTTCGCTCGGAAACCCAATGCCATGCCACTGTTGCCTCTGTTTACACTGTTATGCAATGAATAGCTGGCCGGCACTGAATGTGGTCGGTCGGCCAACTCTTCCTGCAGAATCCTATTTTGCAGCAGCAGAGGGCAAACAGAGCATGGCAATGCATTTTCAAAGCAATGTGTGCACGACCACCCTCCTTATCATGTTATGAACTCAAGGGAGGATGGTCCTCGACCCTCGGGCCACCAATCACGCATTTCTATGCATGATGGCCAAAGAGTCAAGTGTGTAACTCAATATGGAATGAAATGCACAAAGCACATAAAGGGCCCCAACCTCTATCATGATTGATCAAGAGGCAAGAGATGCACACATAATGCAATGCAACCTAGGCAAGCAAGCAAGCATGCAAATAACTCAAGTGTGCAACAAATCTAATGCAATATGAGCATGTTAACATACAATATGCAATAGGCATACAACCTAAACATGTGGACATGTATAGCATGCAACAACATGAAAAATGAAACAACCATGCAACAACATGGTAAGATGGACTTACACTAACATGGGTAGCTCTCAAGCATGCCAAAATCAGTGGCCAATAGTGTTGGAATGATGAAATCAAAGCAACACGACATACACAAGCATGCACAATGCAAAGGCTCCAAGCCAAGGGCACAAGATACAACTCTCCAAGAGCATGGCAAGGATGAAACATGAGGCACAATGGCATACACTCTAGCTCTAAAATAGCATACAAAATGACTCCGAAATGATGCAACAACTCATGCAATGCATGTTGATAGGCTCAAGTACCGAAACTAGTGAAGCACATTACACTAGAGGTATGCAAAGCAATGCTCAAATGATGAAACCAACCCCAAACAGACCTGATGCAGGCCAAAATCAGTGGCAAAATGTGTTGGGATGGTGGCTCGGAATGCATTCAAATGAAGCTCACGCAATGGTCGGTAAATGAGGCATACAAGCACAACTCTCAATAGCACTTAAAGCATGGAAAACATAGGAGTATGGCACAAGTATAAGCTCTGAAATATCATACCCAATGATGCCAAGACATGTGAATAACTCAAGTCAAGCATGCAAGGGACCTCAAAACTCAAAGCTATGCAAGGCTATTACACAACAAGTATGCATGGCAAGCATTTGTCGACCATGAGGCCACAAAATAGAGCTTAGGCAGCCTAAATCATGAACAAAATTAGTTTAAGGCATGGCCAAAAAGTGCTAGAATCATAGGCTAAAATGGCATGCAATACAAGCTAGTGAAGGGGGTTTACACTACAAGTATATATATGAGGCAATCAAGAGGCCACCTAACCAACAAAATTTAGAGGTATGACATGTCAAATAAAGCCCAAAAACTCACTGAAACATGGTCCATGCATGCAAGAATGATAGGCTCCTTTGATAGGCTATAAAGAGGGTTGTTCTACACATGCAAGATGGACACTTAAAATAGGAAAAAAGGGCTCTAGAGAGAGCCTATGCAGGTCTTAAAACTCACTAAAAATAGCCTGAAATATGCTCAAGAAGTGTGCAAATAGGGGCTCCTTTGTAAGGCCAAAAATGCCAACAAACAAGACAACAAGGAGAGGGGATGGCCCTCTCTTTCTTAGGACCTCAAAACACCATCCCCACCACTGAAACCCCTCTGGATTTCAGTGGTGAGAATGCCAATACAAGATGGTCCCGAAGCTCACAAAAAAGGCACAAAAAAGAGGCCAAGCAAGGCCTAAGAGGGAGTAAACAACCCCAAACACAAAGGAGCCCCTATTTACAAAGATCAAAAGCATGCAAAATCAGAACTTTTATCAGTTATACACTAAGATCAAAACAACATGCAAGACAGGCTAAAAGCTTGTGCAAAAATGGAGAATAATAGAGGGAAAAGGAGTGTTACCCTTGTAGCCAAGAACTCCAACAGCTCTGGACCCAAAAACTAGTCCCTTAGCCTCTGAAAATGGCCTCCAAGATGCTTAGACCGAAGGTGGAAGGGTTAGGCTAAGAGTTGTAGTGCAATGGGGCCAAGAACCTTACACTTTTGAGCTAAAATGGAGGAGATATAAAGAGAGATATATGTGTATGGAGCCTTGGCCAAAAATCTCAACCTTTGCTAATGAGGGAGAGGGTTTCTCTTATAGAAGAACAAAGGTCCAAGCTTCTCTTAGAAGCTTGAGCAAAAGAGCCAAGCTTCTCTTAGAAGCTAAAGCAAAAAGGGGCAAGCTTTTTGAGAAAGCTAGAGCAAAGGGGTCAAGCTTCCTCAAGAAGCTAAGAAAGGTTCAAGCTTCTCTTAGAAGCTTGGAGCAAAGGGTCAAGCACTCACTTTTGAACACAAAACAAGGCTAAACAAGGAGGTATAGATACAAGGCTGTCTCTACACTCTCAAGGGCAATTTTTCTGAACCTCGGAGGATGGAGGAGGAGCTCCCTCTTTATAGAGGCTCAAATTGCAAAGCTTCTAAGAGAAGCTAAACCAGAGGGAAATCCCTCCGTACATGTGTATAGAGGGGGTTAATTGTGCGTGGCAGCTGTGCCAACTGGCACAAAATATTTGCATAAAGTAGATGAACAAGGTTCAGCTAGTAAAAATGGCTGATCGACCAACACAATGGCCGGCCGACCAAATCCGTTGTCGACCGACCATCACTTTTGGCCGGTAGCAATAAACAGGGCCGGTGGCAACATGCCAAGACCGGTGGGGTGTGGGGATGGCCAACAAGCCATTTCCTACCCTCAGAAGCAAAAATACAAGTGTTTGGTCTACAACCAAGCACAAAACAAACAAGTCGAGAGGTCTCGAGGCAAGGCGCGCGGCCGAAACCTCCGAGAACTCAAGATGAACACGAACATAGATGATCATTGAGTGTTCAAATGATGACGTTCAAGTCTTGAGGACGGTCAAAAATGGGGTGTCTACAACTTGGTTCATGCATATTTGCCATGTATCGCATGCCTTCCTTATAGTCCTATTTACTAGCTTTCATGCCTTAGGACTCTTGCATGCTTTACTTGCTTTGTTTGAATGATTTGGCATCATTTCTTTCCTCATTTCAGTGTACTTAGTGTTGTTACACTTCCATGTTGGTCACTCTCTGAGCACTCTTGAGAGTTGTGCTCTTAGGCCTAGTTGATTGGCCAATGCGTTGTGCATGCATGCTTTGTATTTTGTGCCTTTGTTTTGGTGTTAATGGCCACTGATTTAGGCATGACTGAGGTCTACCCTTTTGGTTTAAGTCCATTGAGTATGTTCCATTGCATGTTGTTTGCAATTTTTTATTACATAGCATTATGTATGTCATGTTATTCCTCGCATTGTGTATGCCTTATACCTTGTATTGTGTATGCTTAGGTTACATCATTGCATTGTGCATGCTAATTGATATTTGCATTGTGTATGCTAGTTGTTGCATGCATTAGCATTGTGCATTGTGCATGCCATTAGCCTTGTTAGGTTGTTCAAGTTGCATTCCATGCCTGCATGCTCGAGTCGCATTGTGTATGCCATGCTTGTTTTGCATTTGTGTTTGGAATAGGTATTAGTCCAAACACGGGAAAAGAGGGGCGTTTCATACTTAAAGTGATGAAGCGTGCCTTAATTCCCGGTTGCCGACGCTCTTGATCATACATGATAGAGTTTTAGGCCTTATGTGTTTACTTGTGCATTCATTTCATATTAAATTGTGTAACTTCACCTCTCGACCATCACGCATTGTAATGCACGATTGGTGGCCCAAGGGTCGAGAACCGCACTCCCTTGAGTTCATAACATGATAGGGAGGCTGGTTGTGCATACATATCTTGCAAATACATTGTCATGCCCTTTCTTGCTCTCTGTTGCAGAAAACTGGGATTCAGCAGCAACAACTGGTCAGCCAGCCAGAAAAACTAGCTGGCCGACCACTTTTCTGGTTTTTCAACAACCAAAAGTGGTCAGCAGGTGTCTGGAGAGACCAAAAGTGGTTGGCCACCCTCCCATAGGTCTCCCAGGGTGGAGTTTTATCTTTCTGGAGCTTGGTGCAAGTTTCTGAGAGCAATTGAAAACAGAGGCAAATCGGGACATCGCATTGGATTTCCAAACGAGGCGACTGGGCTTGCATGCATTCCTCTCCCTCTAAGGCTCCTGATTTACTGCTTTCCTTAGCTGCCATGCTTAGATAGCTTGCTTTTGCTTTGGTTTGTACTTTAATTAGTTAATGCGTTAGCTATTCAATTCGTTTTGTAATAATTAGTTAACTAGGATTAGTTAATTAATTGTGTTGTAATAACTAGTTTAATTAGCTTAGATTAGCTAGTTAACTTCTTATTCGGTCCCTCCTGCGAGAGGACGTATTGTTGTAATAAGCGTGCGTGTGTGTGATGCATGTCTGCCAACCCCCATTTCTTTCTTCCTTTTACTTAACCGCTTATGATGGTTAGTTTTAGGGCATGTTTCATTTATCATACCTTATGCTTACATGCGTGCATCCATTCATCTGTATTGCATGCACCGGGCTCGGCGCATCATACTAACTGCATTGTAATTAGCTTAGATTAGCTAGTTAGCTTCTTATTCAGTCCCTCCTGCGAGAGGACGTATTGTTGTAATAAGCGTGCGTGTGTGTGATGCATGTCTGCCAACCCCCATTTCTTTCTTCCTTTTACTTAACCGCTTATGATGGTTAGTTTTAGGGCATGTTTCATTTATCATACCTTATGCTTACATGCGTGCATCCATTCATCTGTATTGCATGCACCGGGCTCGGCGCATCATACTAACTGCATTGTATTTTAATTCCTACTTGAATACATATATCAAGTTGCATTTTCACATGACATTCTAGAATAGTTGAGCCTATTTTAGATACATTTTTGCATGTGTTGCATTAACCATCTTAACATGAACTAGGATTATACATGATTTCTAACTAGTTCTCTGTTTTTGGCTCGGAGTACACTGTGAGTGTTTACGCTTTAGCATACTGCATGTATGTTAATGTTGCCATGAAAGCATGCTTGTCATGAGGCTAACTGCTTATGTGATTAACTGCTTGAATACCTGTGGGTGAAGGTTGGATTACTTGAATTTGAACAATTCATTGGAATCCGCATTTTTAGCCTACTTGCGAGTAGCAAACTTCAAGCTGTTTTCAAATGAATATGCAATGTTTTGTTCCAAATTAGGCAATCTAGTCTACACTTGTTTGCTGTGCGCATCACATAGTAAGATTAGCTAATTAACCGGAATAAGAGCACATGTGTTTTCAAAAACAAAATATCATGCTTAGTACATGCCGAACTTTGATCGGGCGAGCGGGGGTGCTCATTGCATGACCTTCCCCTCTCATACCCAAGTTCCCGAGCCGAGGCAACTTTGGTGATGACGGATACGTGGCCTTAGGCACAAGTCAGGGTTTCCTAAGTTCTCCCAAAATAAAATATTTAGGTGGCGACTCTGTATCTGGCAAAACAGTCCATGTTTGGCACTTCTTTATAAAAATTAGTTTTCCAAAACGATTTGCCGGATTTGGACTCTTTGGTGATTTATCAGTCTCACATCACACATTGTGAGATTAGATTCAGAACCGTAACATTTGAGTCCGAACTATAGTAAGTCCAATGAACAAAACGGAATCTCGCGGCATTTCCGCGCGCGGAGCCCGGGACGTTCAAAAGCGTGTCTACAGGGTAGGGAAAAATTTCAAACCGGACTAGGGCAAGCTGTAAACAGATGGTCCAAGCCCACTAGGGCCATGAGCGGGCTTCAAGCAGCTCACAGGCCAGCAAACCAATTTTACACCCCTAATGACACCCTATCATTTCTACAAAAAAACCAAATCAAACACTACCATCTACCCGTACCCGAACAACTCCCATACCCCCATCATTTCCTCTCATTCATATTATTTTATATAAAAATAATTTAATATAATATATCTATAAAATATAATTTTAAATAATAAAAATATCAAAAACACTAAAAGGTATTTATGGTATTTCATATTATTAATCGCCTCACTAAAATATATCACAAATAAACACAGCTTTTTTAGTCCACTCACTAACAATCCTTACACTTAAAATCTCCTTACTAACAATCCTCACACTAACAAATTTACTACTAAAACAAAAGAATAACTATATTTGAAGGATTAAATAGTATAATTTAATTTAATCTAGTATGTGTCAATGCCAAGAGGTCTTCAATTGTGTTGAAGTAGCAGTTTCGAGTCAGATAACCAAATTTTAATGTATGATTAATGCTATTTCGGTTGATAATTTTAATTTCAAGACATTCTAATTAAATGTCTTATTAAATTTGAAGAGTTCATACATCTCTTATAAAGATAGTTCAGAGTAACCACAACTTCAACAATTTTTCTTTTTCTAAAATATTTTTCTTTGCGTTATTTTTGAAAAATATGTCTATGAAGAGGTTGTTTGTGTTGGTGTTGGTGGTTCTTGTGGCTAGTGATTTGTTGGAAAATATTGAGTGTATGACTTTGTCATCAGCCGTAAGAGACATGTGTAAAGCAGCATGTCCGTTGTGGTGTCCCCAACAATTCAAACATTTGACTTTCCCTCTGACTTGCGTTATCAAGTGCAGAAGCTATTGCTAGCAAAATAAGGTTTGCTTTAACATTCAACCTAAAGATAATTTGTGAAAAAGAAACCAAATTGATCTCATAATCAGATGATGTGATGACTTTAAATATGAAAAGTTCTATATATACAACTTACAAAAAGATAGATATAAAAAGTAAGAAAAATTATAAATCAATGTTATAGTAAAAGAATATTTACATTTTTATGAAGGTGCAAATTTTGTGAGTGCATGGTACAATTTCTTTCTGTGTCAGTTGCAATAAAAAAATTTCATCTAAAGTGTAATTATTTTTCTACTATTTCATAGCATTGTAATCTTTCCTAAAAAGTAAAATAAATGTAGAGAATTTTGTGAAGTAGGACCCACCACTTTTCTCGCTTTGACGTTTGGATTGTTTATTTTGTTAAGAGGGTGATTCAACCATTAATTCACTTAACCTGTTGTCTAAGGCCACTAAAAAAATTACAAAAAATTCTTATTGTTGAAGGTCTTGAATTTTAAATGGCCTAGTAAAATAAGGTATAATTTTAACATTTAGCCTAAAGTTGTGAAAGTCATGGATTGCTATTAATGTGTGAAAAAGAAATCAAATTGATCTCATAATCACATGATGTTAGTTTTATGTACTTTGATTAATTTAAAGAAACAAAAATGTTAAAGATCTTAAATATTTTATCAAAAAATTAAAGTAAATTTTTTTATGAAATATTTAGTATCCCTCACATTGCTATTCAAGAAATACAACTGAAAAGTTTGTTAAACTTAGTGAGACTAGGCAAGTACATGAAACGCAAATTTTGTAAACCCAAATAAATGGCATAAAAGTTGTTTAATTTTGAATTTTTAAAGGTAGATTTATGAAAATGGTTCGGCTTCTAGTTGGAAGACTTAAGTGGACAACAATTTGGGTTTGTGGCCATTGCAGGTCCGACTATGATTATGCCTATTCATTTTTTAGGGTTGAGTTAATTACATTTTACCTCCTTCTACTTTACCACAAAAACATATTACCTCCTTAACATTTAAAAATGTGTATAAACTCCTAGTGATTTGGAGTGAAACGCAAAACATGACTCCATCAATGATTTTTTCAAAAGTCAATTTTATCCTTAATTTCTCGTCTAATTTTCTTTTTATATGCTACTGCTTCCATTACTCCCTTTTGAAGCAGACAACTCAACCATCAATAATATACTACAAACACTTCCGCACACCTTTTGAAAGCAGACAACTTAACCATCAATAATATACTACAGACACTTCCGCACAGCTCAGACCCTCAACACCCTTATTGTTTCTCACCTAATACAGTCAATCCATGGCCAAATAAACCCCTGAAATTGCTACCATCAATGGTGATCCTAGATCCAAACAACGAGAGATTAGGGAAAAACAAAATTCAAATCACAAATCAAAAACCTAACAAATTGATGGCTAACACAATATATGAGGTGAGGAAGATGTAATCACCATTGCTTTCATTATGGCAAATTAATTCCCTTGAATGTTTTTTTATTTTTTTATTTTTTTTTATTTGCATTAATTTCCTTAAATTGAAATGTTTGGGTAAGAAGGAGGTGGTTTGGTTGACTAGCTTATTTTAGCAAGATTTTATTGACTTGGAAAATACTAGAGGAGTGGAGAAAGAGTATTTTAGTGCCAATATATAATAATAAAGGAGATGTCCAGGATTGTAACAACTATAAAAGAATCAAGTTAATGTGTCACACAATGAAAGTGTAGGAGAGAGCGATGGAACGTCGATTGCGAGATATAATAGAGGTGTCAGATAATCAATTTGGGTTTATGCCTGGTAAGTCAATAATGGAAGTGATCTATCTTTTGAAGAAAATAATAGAAAAGTATAGAGAAAAGAAAAAAAGACATTCATATGATTTTTATCGATTTTAAGAAAGTATATGATAAAGTGCCTCGAGATATAATCTGATGGGTGTTAAAGAAGAAAATGGTGACAAAAGGTTACATTAATGTGATTAGGGATATGTATGAAGGTGTGTTGACCACTATTAGATCGCTTACTAGAGACACGAGTGAATTTCTAATTTTTTTAGGGTTACACCACTTAAGTCCTTATCTTTTTGCTCTAGTTATGGATAAGTTGACACACAATATTCAGGATGATGTGCCATGGTGTATACTTTTTGCAGATGATGTCGTTTTAGTGGATGAGACTATAGAATGAGTTGACTCTAAGTTAGAGATTTGAAAAAAGTACTTGAATCTAAAAGATTTAGGATAAACAAAACCAATATCGAGTATATGAAGTGTAATTTTAGTAACAGTCACAATGGAAACAGAGAATGAGTGAAGATTGAGAACTAAGAACTACCTAAGAGTGAATATTTTTGTTATTTATGATCGATTATTACAATGACTGGGCAGATTGGAGCCGATGTGATCCACAGAATTAAGGTGGTGTGGCTTAAAAAGAGGAGTGTGTCTGGAGTATTGTGCGATAAATGAGTACCCATTAGATTAAAATGGAAGTTCGATGGAATGGCTATTATACCAGTGATGTTGTATGGGACGGAATGTTGGGCAACTAATAAACAACATGCAGAGAAGATGAGTGTTGCTGAGATAAGGATGTAAAGGTAGATATGTGGCAAGACTAGAAAAGATAGAGTTATAAATGAGTATATTCAAGAATGGGTGGGAGTAGTACCGATAGAAGATAAGTTGAGAGAGAAAAAATTGAAATGGTTTGGTCATATACAATAGAGACCAACAGAGACAGTAGTGAAGAGATGCGATATAGTAACGGTAGATGGTAGTGTTAGGAGAAGGGATATACCTAAATTGACGTGGACTAGTGTAGTAAATAAAGATATGAATTTTCTTAATTTGACTAACGAAATTGCCATGGATAAAGTCGAGTGGAGAAAAATGATTCCTGCAGCCGATCCTATTTTATAGGACTTAAGGCTTAGTTTGGTTATTAATTTCCTTGAATTGATGTATGCATTTACAAATTACATGTTCACCATAAATAGGAAAAAATTAGCAAGGCCAACACCTTTGTTTTGTGCACAACACCCAGACACCACAAACAGTGAGTTTTAATAGGCACAACAATTCTCTGTATTTGAGTCTAGGTTTTGGTGTCAACCATGACCAGTCCATGAGGCAAGTGAGGGGCACTTTGATTTGCTGAGGGGGTGGTGAGGTTGGATGAACCAATCTCGCATGTGGATGGGTGTAGATTTTCAGCCATTGAAGGAACGGAAGAAAAGAATATGGGTTGGTCAGTGACTGAAAGAACCCAAAAAAAAAAAAAAATGGATACAAACACATATATATATATATACACAGAGAGAGAGAGAGAGAGAGAGAGAGAGAGAAGAAAAGATGAATGGTGTGAGAGGAGTGGTTGCTGTGTTAGGGAAAGGAGGAAGAAGGAGAATAGAAAAACAAAAACAAAAGAGGGCAAAAATATTATTGAATATTTCAGTTTGTCCCACACACTCAGTTCAGTGCATGCATAACACATTCTGTTAATTCTGACTGAATCTATTCATTTTACATTTTACTCCAAATTATCAGGAGTTTAGCTGTACATTTTTAAATGTGAGGGAGGTAATGTGTTTTTGTGATAAATCGTAGGGAGTAAATTGTAATTAACCCTTCAGGATTCTACCCGTAGGTTGTGTATTTAAAAATAATAATAATCATAATCACATAATTTTATCATATTAGTATTATAATATTTTTTAAAATCACATTTATTGTTGATTTATTTTTAAAGAAATATAAATGATATCATGTGGTTATCTTATCAAATCCTATTTTTTTTCATATTACCTAAAAATCGAAGCTTGAAAATGAATAAAATAGATTATCGAAGTGGGAAGATTGCCCAATCAAGTTTCCCAAGTAGGAGACAAATTGTACTCTTAAAAAAAATAAATAAAAAACTCTAGCATTGTGAATTAAAAGTTTCGATAAAGAAAACATTATTTTTAATCAGAACATAATCATCAATAAATATTATTCATAAAATTTAATTAGAATCTTTCGAATATCAAAATAACTCCGTTCAGTTTGTTCGAAACCACTCATAAAAAGATACATTTGACAGCCAAACTAATCCATAATAAAATAAAATAAAATAAATATGAAAACGAAACAAAACAAAGAAGTTTTCACATTTTCTAATGTTTTGAGGTTTAATATTTAATTTTACTTTTAATTTTATTTATTATTATTATTTCATGAAAAACTTCTCTATGATAAGTTTTTTTTGGGTGAATATCTCTATGATAAGTTGACTTTAAACCCATCCCTAAAAACTAAAATCCATCTTCTATATCTATATCTATATCTATATCCATATATAGATAGATATATAGATATATCAGTGAATACCCATGCATTGTCCAGTGTCCATTTTTTTTTTTTTTTTTTCATATCTTTTTTTAACACAAGGGGTTGTAATACTTTGGTAAAGTTTTGGGACATAAGCCTTAAGGTCCCAAGTTCTACACTCTCTAGGGCCAACTCTCAAGAGTTTGGTACAGTGGTCCTAGGACAGCCGTCTAAGTGCTAGACGAACCGAATCTAGGGCATGGGTGTGGGTTCAAATTCTGGCGGCTGCACTATCTGACTTAAATGGTGTGTCTTGTGGAATCAGTGCACACACCCGAGATTTGGCCCTCGTCCTATTTCGATTAAGTCAACATTAAGTAGTTGATTCCGAAGTCAGTGGAAGACAAGCTTGAAGAGTTTACTTGTTAACCAAAAAAAAAAATGACTTTTTTTTATTTAAACAAAAAGATAGAAAAATAGGAAGAATAAGACTCAAACGTTGGACCTTTTTTATTATTAACTGAAAAAGACTCGTATTATTTAAGTGACACCTCATTTGAGAAGTTGGCTATTTTTGTTAGCTTTTCTATTTTTTTGGTTGGTTTAGTTTAATTAAAAAAGTTGTGTTTAGAAAGATAGTTGATTCTTTTTTCTTTTTTTTTAGAGTAGATTTGATGATGGTAAAAGAAAAAGCGAATGATTATCGATAGGATGTGACATTTTGTCATTAGTTATTTTAGACTATTTTATCTTTATTACTAACTATTTTAACCCAAATAATCATTTCCAAACAGGGCCAAAATATATAATAAATATTTTTGTTTTTTTTTTTTTTTGTACTTTTTGGAATTGTACACTCTTCGATTCGCACGTGTCAACAATTAGTATAAATTCTAAATGCACCCAATCACCTGCGCATTATGTTCATAGGGCTATAGTTCTACAAAATTTATCAAGCCCAAAAAAGTATTTGTTTGTCCACAGGTTTTGTGGGCCTTAATTTTCAAAACTAGAAAAACTGCTTCAACAAAGCCAAGTCCATTGGGCCTAGATGACAGGTCCAATAACAATTGTTTAAACAAAATATCTTTGGGTAAACTATAAATACACTCCCAAGGTTTACTTAAAATACAAATTGCTCCTATAATTTGAAAAATTACAAATATCACTTTATTAGAATTTTTTATTTAACAGAATTAACTAAAAAAATAAAATTTATAATTGCTCTCCTACACAATAATAAAATTACCTAAATTATTAATCGAAACATATTTTTAACATCATTAAAAACTATTTATTGACTTAATGATTTATTAATAAAATGGGCGATTTGTTATGAAATTAGAAACCTCAGGAGATGAAATGTAATTTTCAAAACCACAAGGGACAATTCGTATTTTAATCAAATCTCAGGATGCATATTTGTAATTTACCCCATATCTTACCAAGATTTTATCCACACTCAAAATATAGATAAAAAAAACAAAAAAACAAAACACAACAAAACAAAAACAAGAACAAAAACAAAAGCTAAATTTGTTGATAGACGCCCGAAAAAAAAAAAAGACTAAAAAGATCATGTTTTTATTTAATATGAAAATTCAATAATGTATGGAAGTTTCAATTTGAGAGTTTTAATGATGTGAAAAATACCCATGTGATATATGAAGGCCCACACTCCTCTCTCTATCTCTCTTTCTTTCACATTATTAGAGTTCCCATTAAAATTACTCTTTTAGAGTTATGTATCACTACAATTATACAAATCTTATCAAAGATGATAAGACATATTTGGATTTTATCATATTAATTTATTTTTTTAAAAAATAAAATCAACCATCATGATTATGCTTTGTAATTTCAAAAGAGTTGGATTTTTTTTTCAAATTCAAATTAAAATTTCAGAGAACTTCAAGAGCCTGTGAAGCCGATCATGTATCCTATTTTGATGATTTAAATTATTAATTTTGTATAATCTTCTATGTATATTATTTATGAAGTCAATCTGACAATCACCGATAAATATGTTTTAAAAGAAAAATCATCTGTGCTTTTGGAAAAAAATACAATAAAATAAAAAAATTACAAATATTAAATTAATTTAATTTGTTTTATAAATAATATACATAAAACTTTATAAAATGAATAATTTGTATCCTTTAATCTCAAATTTATATTTGAATTTGAGATAAATCCAAACTCATTTGGCAGGAAGAAAATAGACTCAAAAATCAAATCATGCAAAAATGTCAAGTATAATGGAATAAACAAAAGGGAATGAGAAAATGGAGTAAAAGGACGGGTGAGTGGGGAGAATTTTTCTAGATACCGATGTCGTGTAGATTGTAAAGAGAGAGAGAGAGAGAGAAAGAGAGAGAGAGTACTGGGGTTGGACAGCCCTTGTGTCTTTCCTAGAAGATGGGTCATGTGGTCCCAGTGAAGGTATCGCTCGCTTTATGTCCCCCTCCAACCATGTGTCACTGTGATTCCTCAGTAAGGTTTGGTAATGTTCACATTTTTAGGGGTGTTTTGAGTACATCGTAAAATGTTTATTTTTTTATTTTTTTATTTTTTTAATAAAAAAATTATAAAAAAAAAAAAAAAAAAAAAAAATCAACTCAATTTTGAGAAAAAACAATTTTAAAGGATAAAATTTAGTATTATTGTTTATATCTAAACATTTACATAAGAAAAAAAAATACTATACAAAAATCTAGAACTAATATAAAATTAAAAAAAAAAAAAACTGAATGAATTATATCACTATGCCTCCGTTTGGAAAGTGGGTTGGCTTTTTGGCTTTTTGATTTTTTTAACTATTTTAACCTGGAGCTAAAAAGCCTGATTTGGAAAAGACTTTTTGACTTTTTTGACTTTTTAACTTTTTAGTGAGGTGTCCATATGTAATATTACTAAACTGCCCGGCAACTAATTTTGTCCAACTGTGACGTTACCACTTGATTATGGTTTTAAT
>NW_021027018.1:1557193-1584537 GCF_004153795.1 Camellia sinensis
AGATGGAGAAAACAGGACCTGGTTCGCAAACCATGAAATGCAACTCACAACCTATCATGCACAATGCTAGGAAATGGCATACACGATGCACGAGGTAACATGGCACACACAATGCGCTAACATACAACCTAGCATACACAATGCTATAAAATGAAATGGCATACACAATGCAATATGGGCTTACACCAACGTGAGTGGACCTCAGCCGCACTCACATAGGAGGCTATTAGATGAAAATGAGACACTCGAGATGCGTGCACGCATGCACGCAAACCGAGAACCGATCCTAAGGCACCAATGCCACTCTAACAAAGCATGGCAAGGTATGAAACATGATATGCAAACATGAAAATTTCAGTACCAAAATATGATGCAAAACAGCCTCGAAACATGGAAACATGGCACCCGATGCATGAAATGAGACCCGAAACTCGAAACTAGGCGCATGGAATGACTTATAGCTATACAAAGCATGCATTATTTGAATATGAAGCATAAAGACATAATCAAGGCAGTCCCAAAACATGCATATTTCCAGTTTTAAGCAAGGCCAAAAAGTGAACACAAATAGGGCTAAGTTAACATGCAAAAAAGGCCCCAAAAAAGAGATAATGAAGTAAGTAGCAGCTTCTGGCCCTAATGGCCAAGAGCCCTTCAAAAAAGTTGAAGAGGGACTCAAAACATGGTACTTTACAGTTTACAAAAAGCCACGAAAACAAACACAAGTATGGCTAAACTATTGTGCAAGAAATGGGCCAAAAGGGAGACAAAGAAGCAAGTGATGGTTTCTGACCTCAAACAGAGGAGGGCCCTTCAACAAAGTTGAAGAGGGGCCCAAAACATGGTGTTTTACAGTTAGTGACCAAACCCAAAACAGTGCACATGCAAACTTAAAATACTATGCAAAATAAAACCTAAAAAGAGGTTTAAACACAAAGAGCAAAAAGGGAGCTTCAAACAGAAAAGGTCCCTTGATCAAACATGAAGAGGGGGTCGAAATAAGGTTATTTACAGTTCGGACCAGAGCCCAAAAATACAAGCACAAGGAGCTAACAAAACATGCAAAAATAAGGCCAAAAGAGGGATAAAGAGGCAAGTGACAAAAGGAAGCCTCAAACTGTGAAGAGCCCTTCAACAATGTTGAAGAAGGGCTCAAAATAAGCCACTTTACAGTTTATAACCAAGCTCAAAACAGTTTACAAATGAGCCTAAAATACTATGCAAGAAAGAGGCATACAAGAGAGGTAAAGAAACAAGTGTAAAAAGGAAGCCTCAAACAGGGAGAGGCCCTTAAACAAACATGAAAAGGAGCTCAAAATAATGCTATTTTCAGTTAGGGTCGGAGCCCAAATATGCAAGCAAGAGGAGCTAATATATTGAGAAAAATAAAGCACAAAAGAGGGAGAATGAAGACTCACCCTTGTAGACCAAGCTTCAGCAGCTCTTGGCTTGAAAAAAGATGCTCCTAAGCTCTGGAAAACCAGCTCCAAGTGTTGGAAAGGATGGTGGTGGTGTGGTGCTATGTGGTGGTGTAGAAAGGGGTGTGGGATTTGGAGTTTTGGAGCTTGGAATAGAGAGAGAGAGAGAGAGAGAGAGAGAGAGATAATGTAGGAGCTTAAACCAAAATTTTCTAACCCCCTGAAGCTGCTGGAATGGCCTGGATATATAGGCAAAAGAGGGGGGAATGGATTTCAAATTTCCCCCCAAAAGTGCAGCCCCCCTGATACACAATCTAGGGAGAAACAAAATACATATTTGTAATGTACCAGAGGAGGGGATCATGGCCGGCCGGGTATTCAAGTTGCAGGTGGCCGGTCGGCCTTCCCCATGGCCGGTCGGCCAAGGGTCAAAAGGGTCAAGCAATATTAGTGGCCAGCCATGTGATATTGGTGGCCTCCCATGTGTGCACAACACAACCATGTGATCAAAAACTGGAAAAAGTAAACCAGGAGAGAGAAAAGCCCACTTTTTGGAAGGGTTCAAAAGAGTCAAACACAATTACTGGACGGCCATGTGATATTGGTGGCCTCCCAGGTGTGTACAACACAAATATGTGGTTTAGGGCTGGAAAAAGTGGCCTTAGGGTGGTCAACATTGGCTTTTAAGTGAGAAAAAACGGGCGACGGAGGGCGATGGAGGAATAAAATTGGTTGTCAGAATAATTGCTGGCCTCCCACCCTTCTACGACCTTCCTAACAATGAAACAAAGGTTCCTACCAAAAATGAACTCAAACCGATGCAAAATGAAGGTTCGGGGGCCGAAATGCGCAGCCCGAGGCCCCGAAAACTGACTGTTAGGCACCGGAAGTGGTGTTGGACCACGAAGTTGGTCTCTCGAGCCACAGTGTCCCTTAAAAGGGAGCAAATAAGATGCATGCCAAAAATCGAAGCAAACGGAGGTGGTTAAGCGGTCCCGAATCGAGGCACACGGCCAACGGCTCTGAAAAATCGAAAACCGGACTCCAAACGGACAAAATGGCCTACGACCACGAAACGTAGCCTACGGCCACTGAGAGATGATCTACGAGACCTCTCCCTCCCTTCGGGAAGAGAAAACAGAGAAAACAGAGCCTGGTTCGCAAACCGAGGCAGGACACGAAAGAGCCCGGAAGTCCGGAGGCAAGGCTCGCAACCGAGACTCTGAAACTTCTGAACGAGCACAATATACAATATCACCAAGCGCTCAATCGGTGACGTCTAAGTTTTAAGGTCGGTCAAAAATGGAGTGTCTACAGTGTCCTTTTTGGAAATATATCATTCTGGCCCAAAATAAATTTAAATTGAACTTATGGCCTAAGTGTCTATTTTAAAATGATAAGTCTTAATACAATTATATCATTCTTACGATAATTTTTGTATATATATTTTATTTTATTTGCACACTACTAATAAAAATGAATAAAAATATGTAAAAGTGCTAGAAATTATATGAAAATTGCAACAAAATTTCAACAATGTTTACAATTTTTTTTCATTAATTAGCAAAACCTTACTACTTAAATTAAATAAAATTTTAATTATTTTTATTGTGAAACTATGTGCTTCTCCAACATCCGAATTTAATAATTTATAGTAGGTTGGATTAAAATTGAATGTCATCTTCTTTACTTCAGTTTTATAAGACTCATGCTGGCACATGGATTAGACACAGCTAAAAATGTGATCTGGTCCATATAACGCAATGTGCATCTCATGCAAAAATTTGTGCACACCTTTGCACAGATCGAGCCCTTTTTTTTTTTTTTTTCAGTGACCAAGTGCCCGGGTCAATATATGCACATCTCGGTTAATCACGAAATCCATGCAAAACTTCCTCTCCACATAAATCCTCCACGTGATTTGTCAAAGTTAGATCAAACTCTTTTTTAAATTTTTTTTTTTAATCGTAATCAACCATTCAAATTATTAGAAGATAATAAGCGAGCATTTTTTTACATTATTTACAAATTGTCCCAACATAAATGAGATATGCACTATTTAAATGAGTTTGAAAGCTTATTGTGTGAGAACAAACACCTAACTACCTTATATAATGAGTGATTCTTAAGATTCTTCTTCGTCATGGACTCTAAGAGAGTTCTATTTACTATATTCCATCGTTATCTTACGTTATAACTCGTCATTACATATAAAAATTTTAAAAATTAAATCTTTTTATAAAAAATATTTGAGAACCAATTAATTTCTATCGTTACGAGAGTCATCTTTAAAAAAATCATTTTGAAAAGTCAAAAAAATTACGATTAGCGATAAAAAAATTTTAAAAAAAAATTTAGGGACAACAATATAGTGCCAAAAGGGTTTACTTTTTGAGACAAGTTTTACCCTCTAAGATGTTTGATTCACAAGATTAATAGTGAGGTATTAACAATTTTATCAAATTAGTGTAATATTCACTATCTAATTGGATTAATAGGATAAATTATCCAGTAGATTAACAATCCCACTCCTACCTCATTACTAAGAATCTTACAAATTTGTTAGATTAATTATCTATTGGATTAATAATCCTAAACCAAGATGTTAAAACAAACATAGAATAATTGGACGCACGGATTAATAATTTCAATCACATACTCTAATCTGTCCAATCAAACATGCCCTAAAACGATAATAATCCGTTACTAAGTGCTTGTTTGGCATGTGCTAAAATAACACATGCTATTTTAGCACATTATCCTATTTGGATCACAATGATTTTATTTAAGTTATATCATTACTCTATCACATCACTTCAAATGCAATCCATATTTTATGTTTTTTCATAAAAAGTCAAAAAGCATACTTAGCCTCCGTTTGGCAAGAGCTAAACGAAGCTTTTTTGGTTATTTTAGCCACAAAAGACAAAATAGGCTATTTTAGCCACAAAAAATAAAATATCACATCCAACCCATAATCATTACATTATTCTCTCACAAAAAAAAACCAAAAAAGCCAAAAAGTCAAAAAGCCCTTCCCAAACTAAACTTTTTAGCCCAGACTAAAATAGCTAAAAAAGTCAACTCACTTTCCAAACGGAGGCTAATTTAACACTTTCCAAATAAATATTTAACTTTGTCCTTAGAAATATAACAATAATATTTTTAACAATTAAAATATTTTATTTTTTAAAAATAAATTTATCCTTAAATTTAACTTGAGAACCTTTCTTTTTCTTTTATTTATTTATTTATTTTTTATTCAGTGACTATTCTGTACGATGCACCTCAATGTCTGAAAAGATTCTCACTAGTCATTTGAGGGCATATTTTCTTGTCCTCTCGGTCTTTCAAATTTCATTATTAGTGCATATCATATATATTCTATAATAAATTTGATATAATTTTATTTTAAAATTTTATAATATTAATTATAAAATGCATGATCTTCTCATAAATTAACGTAATAAAATGTTTTATAATTAATGCTATCAAAATTTATGACTTGATTATAACATTTTTTATTATATCAATTTGTAACAAAATTACAAACTTATAATTTTTATTATGAAATTTTATAATGAAATTATGTCACGTAATAGGGTGCATATGGCCTTTCCCTTAGTAGTTTCCTTGTTTTTGCTCATTAGGGAGTTATATTATACTAGGATGTAGCTTTGCAAACTTTTTTTTTTTTTTTTTCATTTTTTTACTATTTAAAATTGAAATTTATAAATTTTTTTTTTTTGTAGGTAGACTATATAGATTAGGGTGTATACTGTTGAATAATGTATGAGTAGTGTTGGTCAGACATATTAAATTATGATTCATACAAAAATATGATCAAGTCATGGACACGTCTTGAGGAGCACAAATTAATATATGTACAAACCAAAGTGAGTATAGCTAAACCATACATGGACAAATTTGATGACCACTTGTGATTCCTTTATTTTATTTTGGGCAAATATGAAAGCAAGACTTTATAAATATGTGGCCATAAGTTGGTCCGAACATTCGGTTATACAAAAAAAAAAAATACACATCTAACTTATACTTTTCCCATAATTGCATGAGAGAATAACAAGAGTAAAGTTTTAGAGGCGGAAAATGATAAATCAAACAATCTATTGTTTGGATTATCTTTATCAATGAGGGCCTTGGGTTTAGATATTTTTAATAAAATCTTACAATAATTTTAAAGTTAATGTGATTTGGATTATATAGAAAATGAATACATAACATTAATTATTTTTTAAAACTAATAAGAATGGGAGAGAGGATGTCACAGTTGAAGTGGGAAAGTGTGAAGGGGAGGCTTGTTTGCAAGAAGATACCAGATAATAAGAGGAGAGATGGCGACAGAGGCAAATGTGAGACCTACCGGTTGGTGTGGTAGGCACACAATTAGCCATTATTTGCCACTTTCCATCATGAATACTATTGAGAGAGAGCCAAAGTTTTTATAGTGAGAAATAAATATACAAATGCATAGGCTTATATGTATTTGTCATCTATGTAAATGACATTAATCATTACAGAATAATAGTCCCAGCACATATCAATAGTTGATTTAGTTTGGTTATTAATTATGTCAAATTTATTCTTATAATTTTAATTGTATTAATAATATTAATCGGTTGTTTTTAATGGAAAAAAATAGTTATGGTGTTTAGTTTTAATTTTATAAAATAGTGATTTTATCGAAGTATTCCAAATTAGAGATAGTTCTTGGTTTCAAATCTACTTCTAACTGCGTAAAAAATAAAAAATTCATTGTATCCAACACTAATTGCATAAAAAAATGATTTATTAATTTGGATAAATACAATGTTTCAAAACTAGCTCCAAAATATCATCGAAAAGATTGGCTAATTGACAACGCCCTTTCTAGAAATTTGACTAAATCAAGTGATAAAATAGTTAATTCACTCTTTTCAAAATGATTGATGGGTTAGTGTCCAATTTGATATAATCCATTTTTGTCCTTGATTTCTATCTAATTTCTTAATGGATGTTATCAATTTGAGTTTGTTGGGTCAATCTCACATCGATCAAGAAGGGACACTGCAACCAACTTATAAGCGTACTGGCCCCCTCCACCTTGTAAGAGGCCTTTTCCTCCGAGGAGGAACAAAGCCGTGAGGCTCCGGCCAAAGCGGACAATATCTTGCCAAGACGCGAGAAGCCAGTCACGTCAGTTTGGTGGCCCATGCAGGTCGTCCAACAAAGTCCCCCGCTGTTTGTGGCCCAGTCCGCTGGGGGGTTATGTTGGGTCAATCCTACATCGACCAGGGAGGGACACTGCAACCAACTTATAAGCGTACTAGCCCCCTCCATCTTGCAAGAGGCCTTTTCCCCCGAGGAGGAATGAAACCGTGAGGATTCGGCCAAAGCGGACAATATCTTGCTTGGGCGCGAGAAGCCAGTCACGTCAGAGTTAATTAACTCAATGTGAACAATTAAATCGATACAGATTATAGGATCCATGAGTATAATTTGCTCATTTTCATATATGATACAAAATAATAAATTAAAAAAACAAAAGAAAAGGCAAATTACACCTGTGACCAACCTCATCAAACCCCCCCCCCCCCTCCAAATCCTATTTTTGTCACTTTCATATTTGTATGACACAATTGCTAGTTATGAGGTTGAAAGAAAATAATAGCAATCTTTCGTTTGTATGTTTTGTGATTCTTGGATATTTATGGAGTGCCCTTTTTTTCTTTTTCTTTTTTTTTTATGGAAAATTACCTATCAACGATATTTTTTTAAACTAATTACTGTTTTATAAAAAGTTTAGGACTTTAATTATTAAAATTTGTAAATTTTTCTTTAATTTGAAATTATTTTTATAAATATACACTGAATTGTTATTATTATTTTTTTTACCGATCTATTTTTTCCCTCCTTATTAGGTATTCTAATTAGTTGTATGACTTTCTATTGTTGTGGTTGTTGTTTGGCTTTCTCATAACAGATCCAGATGTACATGTCATAGCACTATCTCCCAAAACCCTAAATTTGCTACAGACAGGTTTGTGAATGAGGTATGCAACAAAGGGTCCAAAA
Organism: Camellia sinensis; assembly: GCF_004153795.1. NCBI lineage: Eukaryota > Viridiplantae > Streptophyta > Magnoliopsida > Ericales > Theaceae > Camellia > Camellia sinensis. Next base: position 1,564,687 of record NW_021027018.1, read on the forward strand.
GGGAGCCAATCTTACATATCCACAAAAGAATACGCAACCTGCCTTGGAAAAAAGCAAATGACAATAAAGAAATTTTTTAAATATACATTATTTGATTGCAAAATCAAACACAATTTTATTATTTGAATTGGGATTCACACCATAATCAAATAAACAATTCTTTATTTTTTCCATTAACCATATGCAAAAATGGAGAAATTATTCAATATATTTTTAATAAATTTAAGTCATATTCTAAATTAAAAATTATTAGTCTAAACTGTAGCATACATCACTTTTATGTTAGAATTTTAAAAGACAATATGCCAAATGTCAATCACTAAATGAAATGAAACGTTACTCTGAGGGTGCGTTTGTTTGGACGGACTGGATAAAGGGGGATTAGAATTCACCGGACTGCTAGTCATGGGATACATTGTCCCCAGACTATTTGGTTGGACTGGATTTGTATCACATGTGTTGTTTAGTCAAGGGATTAGATGTCAGGAAATGACTATTTGGTTAAATAAGATATGAATCCTATGCTTGTTTGAGATATTATGGAGAAAGATAAATGTTCAAATGATTATTTTACCCTTTTCAATTATTTACTAAGCTTTTTTTTTTTTTTTATCGGCAAAGAAAATCTTTATTGAAAAAACATTCAAGGAATGAAGTTTACATCAATAAAGAGGAGCTTGGGCCTGAAAAGACCCAAGCGCCAGTTGGTGAGAAACCAACAAAGAGAGAAGGAGAGGGAGAAAAAAACAAGGAACAAAACCACAACTCCCAGAGGTTGAAAGGCTGCAGCAAAATCAGCCAAAAATAGAAGTATTCACACACAGTGGAGGGAGCAATTTATGGTAGAGTTCCCGCACAGCAGCAGACAGGTACACAGCCACATGGACCCAAGAGACAGCAGCAGACTACCACTCAACAGACTACCACTCAACTGCTGGACCCGAGAGACAGCAACACAGCCACATGGACCCAAACAACATAACAGATCAGAACTATAGCACCACAAATCAGCTACCCCAACTGATAGCACCACATATCAGCACCACAAATCAGCAACCCCTGTAAGGCCCCGGTGTCTCACATCGGGAATGGAGGGGGAGTTCCTGGGCTATAAAAGTAAAAACCTGGACCCTTATATAGCATCGAGGCCTTTTCCCAAGTGGTGAAATCCCTATTAGAACTCCCCAGTTAAGCGTGCTTAGGCTGGAGTAGTTCTAGGATGGGTGACCCACTGGGAAGAACAAATCCGTGCAGGCATGGCCCAAAGCGGACAATATCGATGACGTGTAAAGGGTCAGGGCGTTACAACCCCAATTGGAACAATTAAGTCCACACAAACCAGTAAGAACAACTTCATCAAGCTCCTTTGTACAGACTTCCACATCAGACCAGAGACCTCCCACATTACCCCTACACACCTGTTCAGTGCAACTTATCAGCCCAAAAACTGAGCATAACACTACCCCACATCAACCAACCCGATGTATTGCTTACACCCAGCAACCCAGCCTACGCTACCAGATATCTGACAGCACATCACAGCTCAGAACACCATACCAGCACACCCACCCAAGCACTCCCTCACCTGCCTCAGATTAAACACAAAATCCTGGAATGAGAAATTAAACTCACTGAAAACTAGCTTCAACCAAAAAGCAACCCTATATTTAATTAAATCACAAAGGTCCTCCAGATTTGGGATAGATTTTCTAAATACACACTCATTCCTGCACTTCCACACAGACCACATCACTGCCAATGGAATCACCCTCCAGATCTTCCTCTCCTTCCTCTTTAGCTTCTCCCCTGCCCACCACAACAATAAACTTTCCACCGATCCTGGAATAGCAGCTTGGATACCCCACCATACCAACATGTTAGACCAAACCCTCCACACAAAAGGACACCAAACTAAGACATGAGTCACTGATTCTGTGTCACTGCCACAAAACACACAAGCAATAGAATCACTAGAGGTGATCACCCCCAGTTTTTGCAAAAATTCCTTAGACTTAAGTCTTTTCTTCCATGCAAACCAACCAAAGACCTGCACCTTAGGAGGGATATAGTTAAGCCAAATCATTTTGGTAATGCTCAGCCTGGCACCCATATTTACCCCACCCCTCCTGTACAGATCAGCCACTGTGAATTTCCCAACAGATGATCCTAACGCCTCTTCTGTGGTATAAAGACATCGATTACCACTCCAAACTTTGCAAATAGATTATATAGGCCTTTTTGTGTTCAAAGATGCTGGTAGGTTATCCACGAACACATTGAAAACTCCCGCACTTCCTTCCAACCTCCATGGTCCTGATCTGCCCATATCCCTAACAACCGGTATCCACCCTCAGAACGCAACTCGCAAGTTGAGATAGAGATGTTCTATGTACTTCAATTATTTACTAAGTAATAGCAATACTAAACATATCTTTAATATTTTAATTATTTTTAGCTAGATTAAATAAAAAATTATTTTATTTTATTTTTTACACAATTAAATAAATTTATTTTTAAAAATTAAATAAATAAAATATCAATAAAAATATATGTTATTTTTTTAATTAAAATTTTAAATTAATTTATTTTTTTAAATAATAATAATTAAGCAATGAAATTAAATAAAACATTTATTAAAATTTAAATAATGAAAAATATAAACAAAATTTTAAAATAAAACATTAATAAAATATCTATAAAAAATTATTTTAAAAAATTAAATAAATAAAACATCAATAAAAATTAAATAAAATTATTTTATTTTTAAGCAACATTTGAATTTTATTGAATTTTACTAAATATAATACATAATTAAATAGTAGATGGTCAAAATAGTTATTTCACCACCTAATCCATATCCCCCCTTATCCCTCCATTTATGTCCCCCATGGGACACAATAGTCCAATGGATTTGAAACTAATAGTTTGGTGCAAAAATTTTGAACCAAACAACGGACTATTAGGCCGGATGGACTAATAGTCCAATCTCATGCTTCAATCCCTCAAAACAAATACCACCCAAAAGTGTTGAATAATTTCTCACAAAATTCATTATGCAAATCACAATGAAATAATGGGGAAAAAAAGGCTTTGAGTCGTTTCCTTTAAATTGTTAATCCTATGGGAAAGGTAGAGAAGGGATAATTACACTTTTAACCTTCATAGTTTGACTCAAATTTTATTTTAATTCTTATTGTTTTGAATTAAATAGCTTGGTACCTATACTTTAAATATAGTTTCAGTTTGGTTTTTCCAATCATATTGAAGGCCAAGTTTTAACAATTTTGGGATACTTATTAGTCTCCTAAGATGTACATATAGGAAACATATTAAAGTTTAGATAGAAGATCAAATTGAAATTGCACTTAAAGTTTTAGTGATTAAAATTTTCAAATTAAAATTATAAAGATCAAAATGAAATTAAACTATAAGGATGAAAACTATAATTAACCAGGTAGATAAACTTTTTTTTTTTTTTTTAATTAGCCAAGAAAATTTTGTGGGCAAATATTCATAGTTTCTCTAATTTTTCTCTTGTATTAATCTAGTTCTTTTAATTTTAATTGTATCAATGTGCTCTTTATTTTTTCACATTGTATCAATTTAATTTAATTGATAAAATCAATTAAGAAATTAGCCAGAAATCAAAAGCAAATAGTCCATTCAAAAGATAATAAATCCTTTCAAATTGGACATTAACTTAGAAATCACCTTGGGAAGAACGAATGGATTAAGAAGAGAGATTTATGTGCAAGTCTCAATAGGCCCTGTGATAATTAGCGGTGTTTTTTTATAAATGAAAAATACTAATTGTTAGTTTTTAACAACAAATTTAGAAAAATGTCATAGAAAATGTCACAAATTATCAATTTTTACCGACATGTTTAGAAAATCATCATACAAAAACATTTTAAGGACGATTATGATAAGACCAACTTTCAGTGATTAATTGATAGAATTTAATGGGATTAAGTATAACTATTAAGATCTACTGATAATTTACCCTTATTTTATCCTTTAATTGTAATTTAATTTCTTAACAGATATTATCAATTAAATTAAATTGACATAATAAATAAATTTTAAGAATAAAATTGACATAATAAAACTAACATTGACACAATAAACAAACTAAAGATGCTACGGATATAATTATTAATGAAAAAAATGAATACAAAGAGAGTATATATCACAACATCAATAAAAAATAATTTGAAAGAAAATTGGGGCATGCTTTCACCTAGGGGTGTCCAAATCTTGGGCAAATTGAGTTTGGACTGAGCTTGCACTATATATTAACTATATATTAAGAGAATATGTGCCATTTTAAGTTCAGTTTGAATTAACGTCAAGCTTAATCTAGCTATTCAAAACCTAATTCCAAAAAAAAAAAAAAAAACCTTCTAAATTACAAACTCATCCATTTAACCTAATAAACATGAGCTATTAAGTTTTTTTTTCTTTTTGGGTCTTAAAAGGCTAAAAAATTATTTAACCCTTTAAATAATTATCTAAATTTGAAATATTAACAATGCCTAATTATAAAATAAATATGATTGTTAACAAATATTTTGATCCAAATCCTGAAAACAAGTATAAATATTTGTCATTTATAATTTTTTTAATTTATTTTGTAATGAAATAAAATTAATATTTTATAAATTAGCAAGTTGGGCTAAGATGGGCTAAAATCTTATCCCAAGACCAATTCAGATATTAAATAGATACAAAATCTCAGGAATAATGTTTTAGAGCACTAAATTGGGAGCTCTAGAACATCATTAATGATGTGGCATAGTGACCCCCACCAAAGTGATGTGATGTTTTGGCTTGAGTTTTTTTTTTTTTTTTTTTTTTTAAGCTTATTAATGCTATTAGTGGTCCAAAAATTAGTGGGATGAATCACCACTCAAATCTCAGTCTAATATGATCTTATAAATTAAATATTTTTTTATATCATTAAATATCTGATTGGATTGGGCAAATTTTTTTTTTTTGGACTGGGCAAATTAATGGCCATCCCTACAACGTCTTGGAATATTACACTAGCCCCAACAACGCAATAACTAGTCATTTTGGGAGGGTTTATTTTATTTTTTTAGTTTGACTTATTTTCGCTTTTATTGAACATTTTTTTTTAAATTAACACAAATAAATTTTCTTTTTATATATATTTCTTTTACAAAATAACGGTTAGTAGGTTAGAAATTAAATTAAAACGCAAGTCAATATTTCCATATAGATTCAAACTTGAAGCTCACTCACCTTAAGTGCCTTCATGATTGCTTCAACAGTTGCTCATGGCTTTTTATATTTCTCTTAACTAGACAATTTTTAAAAATTAAAAAATTTAATTTTTTTGAAAAAATGTTTAGAATAAAAAAACAAAACAAAATAAACCAATTTTTGTAAGGTTTTGCATTTATAAATTTGACTTATTTTATTCTTTTATAAAAAAAAATTAAATTGACTCAATTTTTTTAAAAAAAAATTAGAATCGTCTAATCAAGAAAGACCTTAAAAATAAATAAATAAAATTTTCTCAAATTGAAAAATAAATAAATAAATAAAGACAAAAATAACTTGGCTTACAAACTTAAAGGGTTTATTACACTTTATACTCCTAAACTATCACAAAATTGTCTATTTAGTCTCTGAATTATCGATTATGTCTACTAGGTCCCTAAAGCATATAAATTAAAGTCTATTTAGTCCATAAACTATCAATTGAATCTATGAAGTCCCTAAAGTGCTTAATTCAAATTTATTTAGTCCTTAAAAGGATTATAAAAATAAGAAAAATGACTTGGACCTCCACATGAATCTATTAAGTCCCTAAAGTATTTAATTCAAATTTATTTAGTCCTTAAAATGATTATAAAAATAAGGAAAATGACTTGGATCCCCACAAAAGGGGCACCCCCACGACGAGTCAGGAGCCTCTCCTTGCAAGCTTGTACTTGCGTCCGTCCTTGCAGGCTTTTGGGTCTACTTTTAGGCCCAATTTTGATAATCCGAACCGTTTATATTTTATGATTTATTCAGTATATCATACCTGTAAAAAACCCTAAAGTATTTAATTCAAATTTATTTAGTCCTTAAAATGATTATAAAAATAAGGAAAATGACTTGGATCCCCACAAAAGGGGCACCCCCACGACCCCCTCTCTATTTGATTGGCCAGTTTTTCTTTTCTTTTGCTTTTCTTTTTTTCCTTCTCCTCCAATCACCAGCCTCCACGTGTGTGTGGGTTGGTGGGGGTGGTGATTGGAGGGGTCTCAATCACTTCCTTAAAAATAAACTATAAACTCATAAATATTATAAATTTATAAAAGACCCTATCTAGTTAAAATTTTATTTCAAAAAAATCTTAAATTTTTTATTCTGTCTTTGAAAAGTGAGCATCAATTCATATATTGATACGTGCTTACATTTATCTAATATTATATGTCATATTTTATTTATAATTCCAATTAATTGTTTTTAACTTTTTCGTTGAGTTCTTTTTATTACTTAATTAATGTATTAGCTTGTTTTATTTCCTATTTGTAGAGAAGTGTTAAATTATCTAATCTTACCTCTTCAGTATATCTAATATTCATATAATTTATTGATAAGATTGAAAATTCAAATTGTAACATTAGTTTAAACACACAACAAAATAAAATATCTTTAAGAACAAAATAAAATTTTTAAAGATTTTTCTATAATAAAATCTTAATTGATGAGGGTCTTTTACTAATTTGTAAAATGCATGGGCATATATTTTATTTTGTTAATCTTTTTAGGAACTAAATAAGTTTGAATTAAATATTTTAGGGATTTAATAAATTCAATCGATAATTTAGGGACTAAATAAATTTTGATTTATATACTTTACGGACAAAATAAATTTTAATTTATATACTTTAGGGAGTAAATAGATTCAATTGATAGTTTGCGAAATAAATAAATAATTTGATGATAATTTAGAAGTAGAAAGTATAATAAACCCCAAACTTAAAAAAAAGAAAAAAAAAATCAATGTTGCTGAGTTATAACCGAACAAATTTTACCAATGTTTCTTATTAACTATGTGTACATAATAAAGAAATTTTAAATTTTAAAATGAGATCCTTTTCAGTGACATATATGACATCCGAAAATAAATAAGTTTGGAAGGTTTATTAGTTTGTATAGAAAAAGAGCAATACTAACAATTCTAAAAATAAAAAAAAATTTAAAAAAAACCCGCTTCTAAAAAAATATCAAATATTCTACACAATATTCACACAATTGTAGAACTCACATCATATGAGATTCCCACCTATATAAGTATTATGTAAAATATTTAGTAATTCATTTAGATTGTCCATCATTTTTTCTAAAGAACTGAGATAAAATTTAGGAGAACTTAAAAGAGCAATGTTAGATATCATGAAAAATATTTAAAGAAGACAATCATGAAAGATTTTTGATCGTTAGATTACATATGCAATAAATTACAATGTATAATATAAGGGTGAAGAATTTTTCATGACCATCCTCATGAAATTTTTTTCACGAACCGTAACATTTTTTAACTTAAAATTCAGTATAATTTTTTCTTAAAATAATTTTAAGTAAATGATAAATTTTAGAGTAAATTATGCAAATAGTCCCTATAGTTTACACGATGTGTCAATTTGGTCCATGTAATTTTAATTTGCTCGATTTTGCCCCTTAATTTAACGGATTGTGTTATTTTAGTCTAATAAATAATTGTTGTTAAGTTAATTTAACGGAAGGTCAAACAATGTGTCAATTCGGTCTCTGTTCTTGTTAAGTTAATTTAATAGAAAGTCAAACAATGTTTCAATTTGGTCCCTGTATTTTATACAATGTGTCAATTTGGTCCATATAATTTCAATTTTCTCGATTTTGACAGGGACTAAATTAACATATTGTGAAAAATAAAAGGACCAAATTGACACATTGTTTGACTTTCAGTTAAATTAACTTAACAACTGTTATTTATTGGACTAAATGACACAAGCCGTTAAATTAAAGGGTAAAATCGAACAAATTAAAACTACATAGACCAAATTGACACAATGTGTAAATTACATGCATTATTTACAAAATTTTTCCTAAATTTTATGAATATTAATCATTAAAATTATAAACTTTTTCATAAATATATAATTATTTTGTGAAATACATACTATAAATATAAATTCTCCTAAAATTTCTCTCTCCTCCTTGGGAACAACACCAATCATCTTTAGCTGTTCACGTGTTTATTCATTCTCATGCATGTGAGTTGTATATGTCTGTTTCTGGTTTTGTTCTCTTATGGGTTGGCTGCTTCTCACTCACTTCTGTGTCCTTGTTGTTTCTCCTTCCCATCAAATACTCCTGTAATGTAACTTGGGAGGGACCAATATGCTCTCTCTCTCTCTCTCTCTCTCTCTCTCTCTCTCTCTCTCTCTCTCTCTCTCATGGGATTCTAGTATTATTGATCTAGGGTTTTCCCAACATGTGAGGTATGACTTGCAAGTTTGAGGAAAATTTCTATTATTGGTAAAAACAACACAGTTGTTTTGCTTTTCATTGTTTTGGCATTTGACAAACCTTAGAAATAAGCTTTGTCCATGGATGATCTTTCATCAAAATTGAATGTATAGTTCTCTCTTTCATTTGCTTGGGATTCTGTCCTGGAAATGGTAATTCAATGGAAGTGCCAAAAAGAATAAATTATAAAAAATAAAAATAAAAATAAAAATAAGCAGTTAAAACACAATCTTAAGAACTCATAACAAATTTTGATATTGGTTGTCTTTATATGAAAATGTGGTAGCAAATTTATTTCACATTACACCAACATTTTATATTCTCAAGTTTTTAAATTAATTGCTTGTGTACATGTTTTTTTTTTTTTTTTTAAGAGATATATGTACTTTTCAACATAATTATATATACTAAGGCCTAGTTTGGGAAGACTAAATAAGTGCACTTTTTGACTTTTTTATAAAATATGGGTTGGGTTTGGGTTGGGTTTGAAGTGATGTGTTAGAGAGGTGATGTGACTTAAATAAGATGATGTGACTTAAATAGGATAGTGACTTTTTAACTTTTTGTCTTTTTTGCCTCATGCCAAACTTGGCCTAAGAATAATTACAAATCTTCTTTTTTTCCAACAATAGCTAGTTGACATCCAACACATTTTACTATTACAAATTTCATAATAATCTCATGCTCAAATCCATGAGTCCATAAAACTCTCTACAAAAAAAAAAAAAGGACGTTTTTTAGAATTTTAATAAAAAAACTATTCATCAAATATTGTGATGGTGATATTTTTTAAGAAGTATAAAATGTCATTTTTTTTTTAGAATTTTAATAAAAAATTATTCATCAAATATTGTGACAGTGACATTTTTTAAGAAGTATCTTGATGAGTTTTTTTGTTTAAAACTAAGAGTAATGTTATACAAATGAAATTTGTGTACAAAAATTTATATTCATTCATTAAAGTCAGAGGAAGTGAATTTCCAAGCAAAGTTTATATATAAGAAATTCTATCAGAATGATGTGCCAATGACAATTTTGAAATGACAAGTTATTTTCATGAGTATTTTGATTTGAAATGAATGTATATCAGTTTGACGCATCATCTTGTGTAACTTTCTTATTTATATATCATTACTCAAAGTTAAAATGGCATTGCCATGATTTACAGTTGTAACAATGTCATTGACAGATCATTGTGATCTTAAATTTTATACAAATTCTGTATAAATATCATCTTCCAAGTAATAGGCTTATATTATAGCTCTGCACATCATTTTGTATACATTTTCTCTATATATGATTACTCATCCATGAAAGGTGACCACATGCCCATTCCTCTCATAACAATTTTTACAGACGTTTTTTTCGTTTGATCAGCACAATTTTTACAGACTTGACAGTTTCATAATTACACACAAGCCCTTCTGTGATGCATTGGCTCAGGAAAGTGCAAGGGGCCCTTGGAAGCCTAAGCACCATTGTTAGCCATACTTTGCAATCAATGACTTCACAGGCATTCTTCATACAAGACTCAAAAACCTCTGGTCTCTCTTCTCTTCTCTATATAGCACACAGCACCAAAACCCCCGTGCCGCTTATGTCTGCTACTTCATATTGCTTTAGAAATTTGCTCAAATGAGTTCAACTACTAGCAACAATGGTTTCTTCTTTGCTAATGGATTCTCTTACAAATGCGAGGTCTTCAATACTTGGTACCTATGTTGGGTTTGATGGAAATGGGATTGCAATAGAACTTTGAAAGCGTTTTTAAATTTTGGCCACTTAGATTTTAAAACTGATCGATCAAAACGTATAAACTAAAAACAATTCCCCTAACTTACTAATATTTAGTTTTATTTTTTAATTTATTTAAATTTTTACTGTTATTGTCTCCCTAAAATCGTGAACAATTTTTTATCAATTGAAAAAAAAAAAATCATGAGCTTTCTTTGGCCCATTTTAATATTTATTCAACCTGCGTAATAAGCTTACCTTTTTCATTTTTAGAAAATGGCATATATAAACAAATGTCTTACGAATTTTTGTTTACCATTTCGTACAAACACAATGGTTCCATGCATCACTATCTTTGTGTATAGTAATAAAAAAACATCTGATACTTCTTCTAGCAAAAAATATTTGATAAAAAAATTTATTTAGTGTATTTGGTTTTAGTCTTTTGAATTCAGTTTTCTGAAAATTGAATTTTTTATTTTTTATATTTTTTGTTTTTAGTAAATATTTTTAAAATTTTAAGCATTTTTTTATATTTTTTTAGATGCACCGTACTTAGATGTTCTAAAAAGTAAAATATTTATAAAAAAAATATTTTAAAATTTTAATAAATACACAAAAATACGAAAAATATATATTGAATTTTTATTTATTTTTTATTTTTTATTTTTGGTATTTAGTAGATTTTTTAAAGATTTTTTTTCAAGAAAATTGTACTTTTTAAGTGTATTTATGTTATGTGTATCTAAAAATTTAGGTATTTGTCACTAAAGAGACATATCTTGTAAAAAATTAATATTAAGTATTATAGGTGTTTAAACCTCATGGACCAGAGGAGAGGGTGGATTCCCATTGTCAATCAAACGGGAAGGCAAGTAATGCAGAATGGGGAAGCAAGGGGGAGGCTGGTTACTTTGTTTGTGGATAACTTACTACACATGATGGATCCTAAAGGACTATTTCAACTTTTTACCAAATTTGGTGTAGTGAAAGATGTGTTTATCCCCAACAAGAGAAGGAAAATGACAAACTCACGTTTTGGTTTTGTTAGATTTGATTGTCCGGTTGCAGCATGAGTAGCAATTCAAAAAGCTGATGGGCTCTGGATTGATGATAAAGCTTTTGTAGTCAAAGATATAGAGTACGGGAAAGCCAACGCTGTGGTGAAATATCCAACGCATGTCCAGATAAGCAAAAGCACAGTACCTAGTGTTAGCAGGAGGAAGGACCAAGGCTCAGATGGTTAGTTGAGAACATACGCTGATATGGTGAAAGGGAAGGATTATGATGGAAGAAAAAGTATCAGCATCAGAGCTAAGGAGATTGGTAATGGGTGGCTCAAAGAAAGTATGATTATTCGACTCAAACCAGAATTCGCTAATCTTAGAGTGAAGGAGGAGATGGAAGCAAGAGAGATCAAGAATGTCTTGATTAGGGAAGGAGGTGCTCGAACTGTTGTGTTAACCTTTAGCTCAGAGGAAGATAAGGTTAAGCAGATGCAGGGGATCAATGAATGGCTAAAAGATTGATGCGAGTTCATAATTGAGTGGAAGCCTGGCTGTATGCTTGCTCAAGAGAGATATGTATGGCTCAGGTGCCATGGCATACCTCTCAATCTTTGGAGTTGCGATACCATAACCAAGATTAGACGCGTTTGGGGAGATGTGGTGAATATTGAAGGTAATATGAGTCACCCAACATCCTTTGTTTGCTGCAAAGTTCGCATTGCCACCAAATGTATGGAACCGATTAATTTGGTTCTTAATTTGGAGTGTAATGGGTACTCCTACCCAGTTAGGGTGTTCGAGGATCACTGTATGTGCAGTAAAACAATAGACAAGACTATTGATCAAAGCTCCACAAATCTGGTAGATCAAAACAGTGTTAACCAGCATGGCGAGAAGAAGGAAGAAGATAGTAGAGATGATGACTCACCTAATGACATGGAGCATGGTCATGAGGTGGCACTGACAGGAGATCCACACAGCAGAACGAGGAGGTATGAGGTGGAAAAAGAGCAGTGCTGGAAAAGTGATACGATAGTTGAAGAGACAAAGTGTGGAGAAAACATTGCAATCGAGGGAAGAGCATGTAGCTCATTGCTTTTGTTGGGAAATAACATTATCAGCTCTGTCGGGCGTCAGAAAGTGGATGATCACATTGTAACAGAGGGCTTTATGAAGAGCCTAAGTGGATCAGGTATGATTGGGCCTGGTATAAATTTAGAAGTTAAGTTGGATCAAGCCCATTCAAAGGAATAAATTGCTGGGCCAACTTCTGGAGTTAGTAGATCAAATGAAGTAGAAGATTTTGAATCCACTGGGCCTGCTGAGTTGGGGTTTACAGAAGGAGGTCTGACCCAAGCTAAGCCAATGAGAGGAACTGCTGGAGTCAGCAGTTGTGCACCCAGTCTAAAGAAGAGTAAAGGGAAGCAGAAGGTTAGGTATGGAAGAAGGACACAATCAAAATTGAAGGATGGGCCACTCTATGGTCTAGTCAAAGATTATGGTCATAATGGTGCTTCTTCTAGCAAGCCCATCAAAAAAAGTGTGGTTTTTAGGGTTGCAACTGCAGCACTCTCCCTCTCTGCATCAATTGAGTGTGGGGCTGATGGAGGTCGACACTTTCTTAATGAAACTCAAGTAACAATGGAAATGGGGAAATTATTGGGCATCAATTTTAAAGGGAAGGAAAAGGAGGTGGCAAGGAGAATTGTTGAGATGGAATTACAAGATAAGGGAAAGGCAGTAGGGAGGGTTGCTGCTGGTGTGTAAATGGCACACAGTTGGGGTCTTTTGGGTGTATTATTATTGGTTATGATGAAGCTACTATCATGGAATATCAGGGGTCTTGGAAGGCAAGCGAAGAGGAGAATGATCAGAAAGATAATCAGAGACAGGAAAATTGATATTGTTCTACTTCAGGAGACAAAGAAGTCAATTGAATCTGCTGATGTGGTTCGATCAATTTGGGCAAGAGACAAAATGGAATACATGGCTGTAGACGTCCCCGAACGCCCCGGGGAGGAACGAGTCCCCCGTTCCGTTCGATATTAGGCTCACTACAATTCGGACTCTCAATTTTTCACGGTTCTAAATCTGAACCAAAGAGTCCAAATCCGGCAAATCGTTTTGAGAAAACAGATTTTGCAAGAAGTGCCAAACATGGACTGCTTTGCCAGATACAGAGTCGCCACCTAAATATTTTATTTTGGGAAAACTTAGGAAACCCTGACTCGTTTGCCTAAGGCCACGTGTCCGTCATCACCAAAGTTGCCTCGGCTCGGGAACTTGGGTACGATTGGGGAAGGTCACTTCGTGAGCACCCCCACTCGCCCGATCAAAGATCGGCCTCTACTAACCATGATATCTATTTTTGAAAATATTATGCATTCTTATTCCGGTTATTAGCCTAGATTTACTATGTGATGCGCACAGCATACAAGTATAGACTGGATCGCCTGAATTGGAACAAAACATTTCATGTTTGTTTATTTAAAAATGGTTTGATGGTGCTACCCGCAAGTAGGCTAAGACGTGGATTTGCCACCCTCGGGTGGGCTTAGAAAAACATGATTTTGCCACTATCTAGTGGGCTTAAAACACACATTTGATGAATTGTTCCAATTCAAATAACCCAACTTTCACCCACAGGTGTAGACACCCCATTCTTGACCGACCTTGAGACTCAGACGTCACCAGTTGAGCACTCGGTGATATTGCACATTGTGCTTGTTCAGGAGTTTCAGAGCCTTGCCTCCGGACTTCCAGGCTCTTTTGTGTTTTGCCTCGGTTTGCGAACCAGGCTCTGTTTTCTCTATTTTCTCTTCCCGAAGGGAGGGAGAGGTCTCGTAGATCATCTCTCAGTGGCCGTAGGCTACGTTTCGTGGTCGTAGGCCGTTTTGCCCGTTTGGAGTCCGGTTTCCGATTTTTCGGAGCCGTTGGCCGTGAGCCTCGGTTCGTGACCGCTTAACCATCTCCGTTTGCTCCGGTTTCTGGCATACATCTTATTTGCTCCCTTTTGAGGGACACTGTGGTCCGAGAGACCAACTTTGTGGTCGAAAACCACTCCCGGTGCCCAACAGTCAGTTTTCGGGGCCCCGAACTGCGCGTTTCGGCCCCCGAACCTTCATTTTGCATCGATTTTGGTTCATTTTTGGTAGGGACCTCTGTTTCATTGCTAGGAAGGTCATAGAAGGATGAGAGGCCAGTAATTGTTCTGTTAGCCAACTTTATCCCTTCATCGCCCTCCGTCGCCCGATTTCTCCCACTTCAAAGCCAATGTTGACCACCCTAGGGCCATTTTCTCGCACCCTAAACCCCATATTTGTGATGTACACATCTGGGAGGCCACCAATATTTGGTGGCCAGCCAGTAATTACTTTTGAACCTTTTGAACCCCTTTGAAAAGTGGGTTGTTCTCTCTCCTAGTTCACTTTCTCCAGTTTTTAACCACATGGCTGTGTTGTGCACATATGGGAGGCCCTCTTTCTGTGGTGGCCGGCCATTAATTCTCATTGACCGTTTTGACCCTTGGCCGGCCGGCCATGGGGAAAGCCGGCCGGCCACCTACAGTCCCAATAACTGGCCGGCCATGCTCCTTGCATCAAGTACAGTGCAAATATGCATCTCTTTTCCCCCCAGATTGTGTATCCGGGGGGTGCATTTTTGGAGAGAAACTTGGATTGTTTTCCCTCCATTTTCCCCCCCCTTTTTCCCCCCTTTTTTGCCTATATAATAGGGGCTCCAGCTCTGTTATTAGGGTTACAAAATTGCCCTAAGAGCTTTGCATACATACACCTTCTTCTCCCTCTCTTCCAAGCTCAAAACCCTTAAGTCCTACACTCATTTCTTCACCAACCCATAGCCCCACCCTTCCATCCTCCATTCCAGCAGCTGGAGGTTGTTCTTCAAGGCCTAGAAGTGCTGCATCTCAAGCCAAGAGTTGCCAAAAGATTGGTCTACAAGGGTAAGCTCCATTTCCCCATTTTTGGTCCATATTTTGCATGCTTTCTTAGCCATACTTGCTTGCTGTTTTGGGCTCCGACCCTAACTATAACTAGGCTTATTTTGAGCTATTTTTCATATTTGTTTAAGGGTATTTACCTGTTTGAGGTCTCCTTGTTGCACTTGCTTCATTATCTCCCTTGTATGCCATCTTCTTGTGTAGTATTTTTGGCCTATGTATAAACTGTTTTGAGCTCTGTCATGAACTAAAAAGTGGCTTATTTTGAGCTCTTATTAAACATTGTTGAAGGGCTCATTGCTGTTTGAGGCTTTCATTTATCACTTGCCTTTATATCTCTCTTTTGGCCATATTTTTGCATGATTTGTTAGTCTCTTTTGCTTCTGTTTTTGGACTCTGGTCTGAACTTAAAAAGGCCTTATTTTGACCCCCTATTCATGTTTCATTAAGGGTATTTCACTGTTTGAGGCATCCTTTATATACTTTGTGTTATATCTCTCTTTTTGGCCTTATTTTGCGTAGTATTTTAGGTTTGCATGCATACTGTTTTGGGTCTGGCCATCAACAGTAAAGTGAAATATTTTGGGCCCCTATTCAACATTGTTGAAGGGCCCCTTTGTGTTTGAGGCCAGAAACCACCACTTGCTTCTTTGTCCCTCTTTTGGCCCATTTCTTGCATGAGAGCTTAGCCATACCTGTGTTGGTTTTTGTGGTTTGTTGTAAACTGTAAAATATCATATTTGGGCCCCTCTTCAACATTGTTGAAGGGACCTCATCTGTTTGATGCCTTCAGCTGTGACTCACTTCTTTATCTCACATTTAGGGCCATTTTTGCATGCTAGTTTAGTCCCATTTGCATTCGCCGTTTGACCTTTCTTGAAACTGTAAACATGCTTGTTTTGGGGCTGCCTTGAATCTGTCTTCACATGTCATGTACAAATAATGCATGCTTGATGTAGCTACAAGTCATTTCATGTGCTTAATCTTGCATTTTGGGACCATTTCATGCATCGGGTGCCATATTGTCATGATTCGGGGCTGTTTCGGATCATATTTTAGCGCTGAAATTTGCATGCTAGTATTCCATATTTCATGCCTTGCCATGTCTTGTTAGAGTGGCATTCGGTGCCTTAGGGTCGGTCCTCGGTTTGCGTACATACGTGCACGTACTTCGAGTTGTCTCATTTTCATCTAATGGCCTCTTATGCGAGTGTGGCTGAGGTCCGCTTGTGTTGGTGTAAGTCCATTATGCATTGTGTATGCCATTTTATTTCATAGCATTGTGTATGCTAGGTTGTATGTTAGCGCATTGTGTATGCCATGTTCCCTCGTGCATCGTGTATGCCATTTCATAGCATTGTGCATGTTAGGCTGTATCTTAGTTGCATTTCATGCATATCATGCATATTGCATCGTGCTTGGGACAGGAGTTAGCTCGAGCACGGGAAACAAGGTACGTTTCGTACTCCGAGTGACGGAACGTATCTCAATTCCCAGTCGCCGACACTCTGGATTATCCATGATGGAGTTTAGGTTTTGTTTTGTTTTCATGTGCATTCATTCTATATTGAGTTGCACAATTCGACTCCTCGGCCATCATGCATCGAGATACGTGATTGGTGGCACGAGGATCGAGGCATGCATACATTTGTAAAAATACATTGCCATGCCCTTTTCCTGCTCTCTATTGTAACAAATCAAGAATCGACAGTCTTTCGGGACTTGGCGCGCTTTCTAAGAGATCATTGCAAAACAGAGGCTAATTGGGGCATCGCAGTGGATTTCCGTGCAAGGCAGCCCAAACATACATCATTCATCAGAGTCAAGGCAGTCCCTGGCTTGCATGCCAGTTTATAGCTTTCCTAGATTAATTTGTAAATTAATTAGGATTTTTGTATTTATTCGGGACTGTAATTATTTATTTGGGACTGTATATTTATTCGGACCCTCTGCGCGAGGGCATAACTGTAATAAGTGTGCGTGTGTGTGATGTATGTCTTCCAACCCCACGTCTTTCTCCCTTTTATTTACCAACTTATGATGGTTAGATTAGGGCATATTTAAATTAGCATAAAGTATGATAGCATGTTTGCATTCATTCATCTGTTTTGCATGCACCGGGCTCGGCGCATCAGTAATAATATGCTTGTTTTGGGACTGTCTTGATTCTGTCTTCACACTTCATGTCAAATAATGCATGCTTGCATAGCCATAGGTCATTCCATGCACCTAATTTCATGTTTCGGGTCTCATTCTATGTATCGGGTGCCATATCGCCATGTTTCGGGGCTGTTTGGCACCATATTTTGGTACTAAAATTTGCATGTTAGTATGCCATATTCCATGCCTTGCCATGTCTTGTTAGAGTGGCATTTGGTGCCTTAGGGTCGATCCTCGATTTGCGTGCACGTGAGTACGCATTTCGAGTTGTCCCATTTTCATCATATGGCCTCCTATGTGAGTGTGGATGAGGTCCACTCATGTTGGTGTAAGTCCATTATGCATTGTGTATGCCATTTCATTTCATAGCATTGCGTATGCTAGGTTGTATGTTAGCGCATTGTGTATGCCATGTTATCTCGTGCATCGTGTATGCCATTTCATAGCATTGTATATGTTAGGTTGTATCTTAGTTGTATTTCATGCTATTCATGCATATTGCATCATGCTTGGGATAGGAGTTAGCCCGAGCACGGAAAACGAGGAATGTTTCGTACTCCGAGTGACGGAACGTGTCTCAATTCCTGGTCACCGACACTCCGGATTATCCATGATGGAGTCTTAGGCCCTATGTGTTTATGTGTGCATTCATTTCATATTGAGTCATGCAATTCGGCTCCTCGGCCATTATGCATCGATATGCGTGATTGGTGGCACGAGAATCAAGACATGCATACATTTGTGAAAATACATTGCCATGCCCTTTTCCTGCTCTCTGTTGCAGCAAATCAAGAATCAGTAGCCTCTTCAAAGCCTTGCACAGCATTCCGCATCAATTGCAAATAGAGGCTAATTGGGGCATCGCAGTGGATTTCCGTGCCAAGCAACCCAAGCATGCATCATTCATCATCCGGAGCGGAGTCGAGGCAGTCCCTAGTTTGCATGCTAGTTTACAACTTTCTAGTTTTTTTTAATTAGGGTTTTGTACATATTTGGACTGTAATTATTTGGGACTGTATATTATTTATTCGGACCCTCTGCGCGAGGGCAATGTTGTAATAAGTGTGCGTGCATGTGATGTATGTCTTCCAACTCCACGTCTTTCTCCCTTTTATTTACCCGCTTATGATGGTTAGATTAGGGCATGTTTCAATTAGCATACAGTATGATAGCATGTTGCATTCATTCATCTGTTTTGCATGCACCGGGCTCGGCGCATCATACTAACTACATTTGTATTTTAATTCCAAGATTGAATACTTGTTAGCTGTTGCACCTCACATGCCATGTTTAGAATAGCCTAGCCTGCTATAGTTGCATTCTTGCATGTGTTGCATTAGGCATTTTCAACATATTTAGGATCATGCATGGATTTCTAATTAGCTTCTGTTTTGGCTTGGAGTACTCGGTGAGTTTTATGCTTTAGCATCCTTGCATGTGTGTGAGTGACTGCCATGAATAGCATGCTTACCATGAGGCTATATGCTTATGTGATATAACTGCCTGAATGCCTGTTGTAGACGTCCCCGAACGCCCCGGGGGGAACGAGTCCCCCATTCCAGTCGATATTGGGCTCACTACAGCTCAGGACTCTCAAATGTCACGGTTCTAATCTGAACCAAAGAGTTCAAATCCGGCAAATCGTTTTGAGAAAACAGATTTTTAGAAAAGAAGTGTCAAACATGGACTGCTTTGCCAGATACAGAGTCGCCACCTAAATATTTTATTTTGGGAAATTTAGGAAACCCTGACTCGTTGCCTAAGGCCCCGTGTCCGTCATCACCAAAGTTGCCTCGGCTCGGGAACTTGGGTACGATTGGGGAAGGTCATTTCGTGAGCACCCCCGCTCGCCCGATCAAAGATTGGCCTCTACTAACCATGTATATCTAGTTTTGAAAACTTTATGCGTTCTTATTCCGGTTATTAGCCTAGATTACTATGTGATGCGCACAACATACAAGTATAGACTGGATCGCCTGAATTGAGAACAAAACATTTCAAGTTTTTGTTGTTTTGAAAATGGTTTGATGGTGCTACTCGCAAGTAGGCTAAGACGTGGATTTGCCACCCTCAGGTGGGCTTAGAAAACATGATTTTGCCACTATCTAGTGGGCTTAAAACACACATTTTGATGAATTGTTCCAATTCAAATAACCCAACCTTCACCCACAGGCATTCAAGCAGTTATATCACATAAGCAATTAGCCTCATGGTAAGCATGCTATTCATGGCAGTCACTCACACGCATGCAAGGATGCTAAAGCATAAAACTTACCGAGTACTCCAAGCCAAAACAGAAACTAATTAGAAATCCATGCATGATCCTAACTATACAGAAATGCCTAATGCAACACATGCAAAATGTAACTAAGATAGGCTCGGCTATTTTAAACATGGCATATGAAATGCTACAGCTAACATGTATTTAACTTGGAATTGAAAATACAATGCAGTTAGTTA
>NW_021027018.1:1602241-1669741 GCF_004153795.1 Camellia sinensis
TTTGATTAGCATACAGTATGATAGCATGTTTGCATTCATTCATCTGTATTGCATGCACCGGGCTTGGCGCATCATACTAACTGCATTGTACTTTCAATACCAAATTGAATACATGTTAGTTGTAGCATTTCATATTCCATGTTTAGAATAGCCGAGCCTGCTATAGTTGCACTTTTGCATGTGTTGCATTAGGTATTTCTGTATAATTAGGATCATGCATGGATTTCTAATAAGCTTCTGTTTTGGCTTGGAGTACTCGGTAAGTTTTATGCTTTAGCATCCTTCCATCCGTGTGAGTGACTGCCATGAATAGAATGCTTACCATGAGGCTATATGCTTATGTGATATAACTGCCTGAATGCTTGTGGGTGAAGGTTGGGTTATTTGGATTGGAACAATTCGTTGACTATGAGTTTTTTTTTGTTTTAAGCCCACTAGATAGTGGCAAAACCATCTTTTCTAAGCCCACCTGCGGGTGGCAAAATCTGCATTTTAAGCCTACTTGGGAGTCATCAAACCATTTTCAAATAAACAAGCATGAAATGTTTTGTTCCAATTCAGGCGATCCAGTCTATACTTGTATGCTGTGCGCATCATATAGTAACCTAGGCTAATAACCGGAATAAGAATTCACAATGTTTTCAAAAATTGATATCGTGGTTAGTAGAGGCCGGTCTATGACCGGGCGAGCGGGGGTGCTCACGAAGTGACGTTCCCCAATCGTACCCAAGTTCCCGAGCCGAGGCAACTTTGGTGATGACGGACACGTGGCCTTTCGGCACCGAGTCAGGGTTTCCTAAATTTCCCAAAATAAAATATTTAGGTGGCGACTCTGCATCTGGCAAAGCAGTCCATGTTTGGCACTACTTTTTCAAAAAAATCTGTTTCTCAAAACAATTTGCCGGATTTGGACTCTTTGGTTCAGACTTAGAACCGTGACTACAAAGTCGAGTCCGAGCTGTAGCGAGGTCCCCCGCGTGCTTGTTACAATGTCATTCACGGATGGGGCTCCGAATACAGAGACTTGTTTTGGCCAATCGTGATATCCACGAAGGACGCTCCAAATCTATAGGTCTATTCAGCCCAAATGTGTCATTCATGGATGGGGCTTCGAATGCGGAGACTTGTTTTGGCCAATTGTGTTATCCACGAAAGGCGCTCCGAATCTGGAGGCTTTTGATTTACCGAACTAAATTTCACATAGCCAGGAAATAAGGGGCCATGCATTGTACAAGTGAAAGTTGTACACGGCGAAAATTCAAAACAAGTTATCATGCCCCACAAGTCAGGTTAGTGATAAAATTTACGTAGATGCGTGGAATTCTAGGGACGTGGCAGACTTCTTCCAGACATGTCTTTGAGCCGATATGCCCCTGTGCCGGCGATCGACTCAACCTGATATGGGCCGTCCCAATTGGGACCTAGCTTTCCATCAGCGGGGCTCCTAGTAGCGGGAAGAACTTTCTTAAGGACCAATTCTCCGGGTATATAACGACGCAACCGCATGCGTTGATTATATGATCTAGCAAGCTACAGCTGAAATTATGCCATAGATGCGAGGGCAGAGTCTCAGCGTTCTTCGATCATAGTCAGATCTAATGCTAACATCATGTCATTTCTGCCCAAGTCAAAGACCTTTGTTTTCAGAGTGGGTAAGCCAATCTCCAGGGGGATAATTACCTGGGTTCCAAAACAGAGGGCGAACGGCGTTTCCCCAGTGGACCGCCTTGGTGTAGTGTGATGAGCCCACAACACACTGGGGAGCTCTTCGACCCACCTGCCTTTAGCTTTCTCCAACCGTTTCTTGATGCCGTCCAAAATGGCTTTGTTGGAGGCTCCAGCTTGACTATTGCTCTGTGGATAAGCCAGGGTGGAGAAATAGCGTCGAATACCATATGTGCTGCATAATTCTCGGTAGACGCCGCAATCAAACTGGGTGCCATTGTCTGAAATAAGTGCTCTTGGAATGCGGAATTGTGTTATGATATTTCTCCATACAAAACGCCTAACATCAGTATCTTGAATGTGTGTTAGTGCCTCCACTTCGACCTATTTTGTGAAGTAATCTGTCACGACAATCAAGAATGACTTGTTCCCCCGTGGCCCGAGGTAATGGTCTGACGATATCAAGTTCCCATTGAGCGAACGACCAAGGACTGGTGATAAAGCTTAACTCTTCAGCAAGCAAATGAGTTAAAGGAGAAAACTTCTGGCATTGTTCACATTTCTTGACGTAACACTCGGCATCAGCTCTCATGGTCAGCCAATAGTACCCTTGTGTCATAGCTCGATGGGCCAAAGAGCGCCCGCTAGAATGGGCACCACAACTACCTTCATATATTTCAGTCAAGAGTTCCTCGACTTTATCTGGATGAACGCATTCTAGGTATGGACCAGAAAGGGATTTTTTGTTGAGCTTTCCTTGCGGATCTAAGTAATATCGCAGGGTTTTGTTTCGCAATTTGTGTGCTTTTTTCTTGTCCGTCAGGAGCTGTTCGGAAGATAGAAATGCAATGATAGGGTCCATCCAACTTGGACCTGATTCTATGATATTGATCTGAATTGACTCCAAAGGGGCAATGCTCGGCTCAGGGATGAATCCTACTTTAATTGTCCTTTTAATTTCTGAGTTGATGGTGGAGACTAGGCAAGCCAGGGCGTCTGCATGTGTGTTCTGATCCCAGGTTATTTGATTCAATTCGTGATGGTCGAATTTTGCCAGCAAAGAGTTTGCCATTTTCATGTAGGCTGCCATACGGTCATTTTTTACTGCGTATTCCCCCTTCAATTGGTTGATGACTAGTTTTGAGTCACAAAAGATAAGTAGACGCTGAGCACCAAGGAGAAGTGCATTCCGTAAGCCGGTTAACAATGCTTCGTATTCGGCCTCATTGTTTGATACTTCGAAACCCAGTTTGACAGCCTACTCGATTATTGCCCCGTCGGGAGTCATGATCACTACGTTGGCCCCACTGCCACATTGGTTGGATGACCCGTCACAGTACAACTACCAAATGTCCCCAACGTATATTATCCAGTTCAGCTTAGGTTGAATTTGATCAGACTTAAAGTCGGCGGTACACCCAGTGAATTCGGCAACAAAGTCAGTGAGCACTTGCCCCTTGATTGAGGTTCTGGGTAGAAATTGGGTATCACACTGGCCGAGTTCTAGAGCCCATTTTGAAACGTGCCCTGATGCTTCCGCGCTACGGAGCATTGACCGGAGGGGCTAGTCCGTTAGTACCCCAATGGTATGCCCCTGAAAGTAATGCATCAGTTTTCTTGTTGCCTTGACAAGAGCAAGGACGAGTTTTTCCAACGGAAGGTAACGTGTTTCGGCATTAACCATTACTTTGCTCACATAGTAAACTGGCCACTGTTCCACAAGTTCTTCCTTTAACAGTACAACGCTGACCGTCCGGTCGGAAACTGCCAGATATAAAATGAGTGGATCACCTGCTGAAGGTGTTGCTAAGAGTGGAACTAATCGGAGGTAAGTCTTCAAACCATCCAAAGCGGCTTCGCACTTGGGGGTCCATTCAAAATCTTTACCTTGCCGAAGGGTATGCAAGAATTGTCAGCAGCGATCTGTGGAACGACTAATGAACCTGTTGAGTGCGGAGGCCATTCCCATCAACTTCTAAACCTCTTTGACTAACCGAGGAGAGCCAAGTTCTAGAATTGATGTGATTTGCCTCAGGTTGGCTTTGATTCCGTGGTGGTTAACAATGTAGCCAAGGAATTTGCCGGATCCGATGCCAAATGCACATTTGGAAGCGTTCAGCTTCATTTTGTATTTACGAAAAATGCCGAATGTCTCTTCCCGATCGGCTAGATGAGTTTGCTCTTCCTTGGACTTGACCACCATATCATCGATGTATACTTCCATGGTACGGCCGATTTGCTCTTTGAACATAGCAGTCATTAGTCTTTGGTAGGTTGCCCCCGCATTCTTTAGCTCGAAAGGCATGACCTTATAGCAACAGGTTTCTCTTGGGGTGAGGAATGCAGTTTTTTCTTGGTCCTTCGAATGCATGGTAATTTGATGGTAGCCTCTGTAGGCATCCAAAAAACTCATACATTGATGATGTGCCATTGCATCTACGAGTTGGTCTATTCTGGGGAGGGGAAAGCAATCCATGGGACAAGCTTTGTTTAAATCCGTGAAATCCACACAAGCGCGCCAAGTTTCATTTTTCTTCTTTACCACCACAGTATTCGACAGCCATGTAGGATAGGTCACTTCGCGGATTGCCCCGGTATCAAGTAGCTGATCAACTTCTTCAAAAACGGCAGTAATATGTTCCGCGGCTAACCGCCGGCTTTTCTGAACAATTGGCTTACATTTTGGATCAACGTTTAAGCGGTGTTGTGACACGGATGGATCCACCCCCGGTATCTCATATGGTGACCATGTAAATACATCAAGGTTGCTAAGTAAGAAGGATATTAGCTCTTGCTTGTCAACTTTACTCAGGGAAGCGCCGACCATGAAGAACTTGTTAGGATTCCCGTCAATTTCAACCTGATCTAGGGCTCCGATTGCCTTTTCACTTGGGAGCCACCCAACGTCGTCGAGGCTCTCCCGATCCGATACCTCAATTGAATTTACTTCCAGCTCTCTTGGTGTCTTCACAATAAGAAGATAACATGCCTACACCGATTTCTGGGAACCTCAAATTTGCTCTATGCCACGTTCAGTCGAAAAGCGAAGTAGTTGATGATAGGTGCTTGGCACAGCATGCATGGTATGCAACCAAGTTCGTCCCATAATGAGATGATATGGCGAAGGAAGCTTGACAACCAGAAATTCTACGTCCACTGATCGGGAGCCCCCCCGAACTGGTAGTGTGATTTTGCCCAAAGGATATTTTGGATTAGCGTTGAAGCCGAATAACGGGTAATCAGCCAGAGACAGATCCGACTTAGTGAAGATGAGTTTAACGAAGGTCATGTAGTTTATTACTTCTGAAGTACTTCCTTAGTCAATGAGAACACATTCAATGGTGAATCGATTTATGCGTAGTTCAATGACTAAGGGATCAGTGTGGGGGAGCGTTACGCCAACCAAATCAGAATCATCGAAACTAATATTCGCAGCTTCATGGGGCCATTTCGCTGGTGTGATTTGCTTTTGGGGGTTAGGCTGCAATTGAATTGTATGTACCGCAGATGTCATCGGCAAGCTGTATATCATATGAATTACGCTAAGTGGAGATGAATCCTGCCGTAAAGCTACTGTTTTTGTTGAATTGTTCTTTCAGATGTGTTTCATAAGCCGACCGTCTTGCACCAACTCCTCAAGGTGGTCCTTCAATGCATAACAACTGTCGCTGTCATGACCGTGGTCTTTGTGATATTCGCACCGCTTATCTCGTCTACTCGTGTCGGGAGGTCCCACCATCTTGGGTGGCCATTTAAACAACAGTAGATGTTGAACTTTAGACATAACCATATTGATCGGCTCCGATAACTCCGTGTATTTCTTGTCCGCGCGCCTTATGCGACTGCTATCCACTTGAAGTTGCTCATTAGCTCGATGTGAACATCGGTCATTTGATCGGCGTGAATCTCGTCTCTTGTCTCATTTAGCCCGATTCCGTGGTTCAGGGCTCCGTGATAGTACAACATTTATCGGCTGCACCATTTCAGACAGGGTCATTTTATTGGCTTTGTGCCCGGTTTTGACCCGTAGGGCATCATCTTCCACTTTGTAGTATTCCTCGACTTTCTTTATTAACGACCAGACTGTTTTGGGGGGTCGTCTGGTCAAGGAGCTGCGAAGGGTACTATCAGGATACAATCCCATCTTAAAGGCGGTGATGGCCATGGAATCATTGCAGGCATCATCTACTAGATTAAAGCATTCCCAAAAGCACGCCGAATATGCACAAAGGATTTCTCCTGGTTGAATTTGCATTGCCCAGAGAGAATCGGCTTGCTTCAGCTGGACCTCATTGGTGATGAACCTTGCCCTGAAGGATTTTTAGAGTTGGTGGAAGCTCTTAATCGATGCTGGTTCCAATTTATAATACCATCTGACGGCCAATGGTCCCAAACTGCTCCAAAATATCTGACATATGAGGGCCTCGTCGTCTGCATGAAGCGTTATGGCTTGTTTATAATGACGAATGTGATCGGCGGGGTCCGATTTTCCATCATACAGGGTGAATGATGGCACTTTGAATTTTTTAGGTAGCACTGCCCTTGCAATCCGTCGCACAAAGGGGTCATGTTGATCCTCTTCATCTAAATCATTTCTTCTTTACTTATTCCGCGCATGCAGACTTCCTTTGGAAGAACTGGAAACTTCGACTCGTCCCTTCTTTTTGGATTCTGGGGATGATGAGTCAGAATCACAGCCACTATCAAGTCTTTGAATTCGAGGTCGTCGACCATCCCTTCCTAAAGGTCGATCCCGATCTTGGCACGCAGCTTGTTGGGATTTTGCCACCTTCAGGGCCAAATCCTGTCGAAGGCGCTCATTCTCAGCTATCATTTTTTCCAACCTCTGTTCATTTTGCTTCGCCTGATCTATAATTGTTTGCATTGTCTCATGTATTGATGTCGAGGGTGAGGTCTGGGCAACTGAGTCGAAGTTTAAGGCCCTTCGTGCAGCAATGTTCTCTGGCCCAAGCATGTTTCTTGGACTGGTAGCATCTCGTGGTGTAAGGTGGTCAGCGACTATCGGAGGATCTTCTGTTACGCCCGCCATGGATGTGCTTGAGTATTCCCACAGACGGCGCCAATTGTGGAGATATGGTTTGGAAATACTCTATGGATCCTGTAGGACGCTTCTGATCCTCAGTTAGTCACCTGAAAATGAATGAACACTTCGGTCAGAGGTACCGGAATTAGCACTCTGACGGACAAGTCAGGATGTACTCTCTTGTTTACTTGTATCTCAAGTTAATTATTTGTTCTCACATACCTTTTCTTAGTTGATGCTCCTCTTATTTATACTCGTCCTTGATATTTGTGGTTGGGCCCACCTTTCGACCAACGTATAATTCCTTACTCGGCTAATCTATCCTATATACTCATACTCGGCCATTTTACAGCTGATTCTACAGCCAATTTGGTTATTCGACCTCTATGTCCCTCTCGGATAAAGCCGTGTAGTATATAACTTGATAGATATTCGGCTTTCCTATGTAAGAATATTATTCGTCTCCCACAATAGACAACGAATAAGAGTATCAGATCTCGGATTCAAGAACATGATAAGGGTCAGGTCTAAACTAGAACCGTTATAATCTCTCCCTTAGGAAATTTCTTCCCCAAAATTTAAACCAAAATAATAATCACTGCAAGCTAATCTCATTGACAACCCATGTTAGTAACAATGATTAAAATGATGTCATCCAGCACAAAATATCATAATTCGAATCTCCAAAACATTTACAATGTTTACATATCACAACATGAATGAAATTTTCAATACAAGGCTCAAATATCAACAAACAAGTCCGGATACTTCTCATGAACTTCTGCCTCATGCTCCCAAGTCGCCTCCTCGACTCCATGGTGTCGCCACAACACCTTAATCAATGGGATAGTCTTACCCTTCAAGACTTGGTCCCGAGTATCTAACACCTAAGCTGGCCTTTCTTTATATGAGACATTCTCATCTACCTCTAAATTGGTCCAATCCAGCATGTGTGAAGGATTAGGTTCTTATTTTTGGAGCATACAAATATGAAACACGTCATGAACTCGAGAAAGTTGGGATGGTAAGGCCAAACGATAAGCTACCTCTCTAATTTGCTCTAAAATCTCAAAAGGCCCAATAAATCTAGGGGAAAACTTTCTAGTCTTCCCGAATCTCATCAAACCCTATCTCGGAGATATTTTCAGAAACACATGATCCCCTACCTCAAAAGATAAAGGCCTCATTCTACGGTCGGCATAGCTCTTTTGGTGACTCTAAGCCGAAACCAACCTCTTATGAATGAGCGCAACCTTCTTCGTTGTTTCCCGGACTAATTCAAGACCTAACATAGGTGCTTCACCTACCTTAGTCTAACACACTGGAGATCTACAAGGTTAGCCATACAAGGCCTCAAAAGGCGCCATACCAATACTCGCCTAAAAAATGTTATTATAGACAAATTCCACCAAAGGCATGTATCTCTCCCATGACCCCTTAAAATTGAGAAAGCAAGCGTGATGCATGTCCTATAAAATTTGAATGGTGCACTCAGACTACCTGTCAGTCTGAGGATGATATGCGGTACTAAACGTCAACTTAGTGCCCAAGGCACCCTGCAGGCTCTGCCATAACCAAGCTGTAAAACTTGGATCCCTATCCAAAATGATAGTCACCGAGACCCTGTGAAGTCACACTATATATCTAACATACAAATCGGCAAGGTAGTGTACTGAGTCACTCGTGCATATATGTATAAAGTGTGCAGATTTGGTTAACCAATCAACTACAACCCATATGGTGTCATTACCCCATTTAGTCCTCATAAGACCCACAACAAAATCCATCGTGACATGCTCCTATTTCCACTCTGCTATAGGTAAAGGTTGCAACAAACCCGCTAGTCACTGATGCTAAGTCTTCACTTGTTGACAGTAAGGCATCTCGAAATAAACACAGCTATATCTCTCTTCATCCCCTTTCACCAAAACTGACAACTAAGGTCATTATAAATCTTTGTGTCTCCTGGGTGTACAGCAAGGTGTGAAGGGTGAAACTCTCGGACTACCTCATCTCTATAAGATTTTGGCACGAAAAGACGGTTTAGATACCTCGCACTCGAGTTAGGATAAACATTCAAGCCCTTCTTTAGCTTCTCACTGGAGATCTTCCCTCGAATATCATCTACTTCATGATCACACTGTTGTGCCTCTATAACCCAGCTAACTAAGGTAGGTTATGCAACTGTGGTAAATAAAGTGGCTAACTGTCACGACCCAAACCTGCCCCTATGGGTTTAGCACCGTAACCAGCCAGTAATCCGTGATTACCGAAGGCCTGCTTAATAATAATGACAGTAATACAGAGTAAAGGGGCTGGCGGAAGCAAAAACAGTAAATAAAAGATGTCCAATGAGCTGTAACAGTCTGAATGCAAAAAGACTTTTTATAAACATGTCACATTGATAACCAGAACATATATACATGCGACATATATACGAACATCCATGTCAGGGACCAAATCCTTAACTTTAACTGTACAGTCAAGTCTTAAACGTTCATTACAAGACAGAAACAAAAGGGTGAATCTGGACACCCCAAAATAGCTGTGGCTTGGATGCACTTGGAACCTCGAGATGAGGCACAATGGTTGGCTTTGACAAGACAAGAGCTAACCCGACGCTCCTAGCTCCGGTCCGGTGCCTGGACACCTACATATATATATATATATATAAACTGTGAGCTAAAGCCTAGTGAATAACAGTTATGTAAAGAGGTTAAGAATGAATTCCCTTTCAGTAATTAAACAGTCATATCAATCACTTAGAAACCATAGTAGTCATATGTGGTGTATCCCATAGCAAACAGTACAGTAGGTCTTAACAGACCGAACAGTCAGTTGATGGCCATCATAACAGTAAACAGTAGTGGTTCCAAACATGGGAACCGACAGAGATCTCTGTGACAGTAGCAGTAACAGTACAGTAACAGTAAATTGCTATGGATGCCACGGATACAGTTTACAAGTAGGACAAACATTCATTCATTAAACAATAACGGTTCAGTAAGCAGAACAGCTGATCATTCAGAAAATAATCATAATTGAACATATCTTTACAACATTGTTACTCACAGAGCACTGGGCTAGAGACAAGCTAACAAGCGTCCTCGGATGTCAACCCTACAGTTGCAGAACGGACACACACTCGGGATTAATAACTTAGCCCCTAACTATACAGGTGTGGTTCTATAACATTATCCTCATTACGATGCCTTAAACTTGGCCTAGGAATGCTGTGACAACCCTCACCTCTGATTAATGCAAAACTGTAATTGAGAATGATAATTAACTGATTTGACTGAAATTCTGAATTGATTGCAAGAGTATATTGCTTTACTTGCATTTCTATCTTTTTGTCATTTGATCGATCTGTTCATGTTTTAAGTTTCGAACTGTAAATTGAAGGCCTTATCGGTGGCCGAATCTGAAATTGATTTGTATTTTATGCTAGTTAAAATTTATGTGATTTTATGGTAGGTTTAATTAAAATATGAATTGGAATGATTAAATTAGATTAAATAATGTTAAATTACATTAGTTGAGTTTATTACATAATTGCCACTTAGTGGATTTATTCAAGGCCCATTCCTTCTCAAACATTACACTTGTTGACACACCACTATTCTTCATATCTTCTTTTCCATTTGGAGACCAAACCGTATGAGAGAAGGAGATAGGAGAAACTTGATTTCATTTGAGAATTGCTTGGAGATTTAGAAGGATTGAAGAGAAGGTTGCAAAATTAGACTCCCACATTTGAAATACAAGGCCTAAGGTAGGAAAATCATCTTCTTAATTGTGAATTCAAGTTATTTCTTGCATGGTTCATGAGTCATCAGTGATCTAAGTCAAGAATTGGTTTATAGAGTTAATTTGAGTAGCTAATTCATGCATGCATGTACATGTTCTTGGGATTTGAGGTTGTTTTCATAAAAAAGCCCCACATGCATGTCCATTTTCTAGTTGTAGGTCATGAATTCATCATGCTTTTGGAGGGATTGACTTACTTTTGATCATGTGTTAGAAGCTTTGAACTCAATTGAATACATGCATGTTAAATGTACATCTTGTTCTTGAAGTTTATTTGAAATTTGTGTTTAATTGACTTACCTTTGGGCTTTGATTTTTCAAATTGATCTTCAAAACATGTTATACTATGAGTTTCCAAGAGTTTTCCAGAAAATTAGCCCAAGGGGATCGAATTTGAAGCTTTAAAAATTGAATTTCATGCTTGAGGTTCAATCTGGAAATTCCAGATTTTGGACCCATGCTCGAGCGTAGGACTTCATGCTCAAGCGTACACTCTGAGTCGTACATCTCCGCTCGAGCGTAGAAAGTCACGCTCGAGCGTGAAATGCATATGCCCAGAAGTTCATGTGTTTTACAGTCCGCTCGAGCGAGAGAGTTCGCGCTCGAGCGAGGACCTGAGTCTCACGCTCGAGCGGAGGTCGAGCGTTCGTCGAGCGTGAATTGCATGCATCCAATACTTTTCATGAAGTTTGTAGTCCGCTTGAGCGAAGGAAGTCACGCTCGAGTGGAGCTCCTTTGTCTGCATGTTTGCTCGAGTATAGAAAGCCACACTCGAGTGAGACCCCTGTTTTCTGAAAATTTTGAAAAGTGTTTTAAAGTGCATCTTTGCATCCTCTTTGCATCCTCTTTCCATCCTAGGCATTCCTAGGCCATGTTTAAGGTATCTTATTGAGGATATTGATGTAGAATCACACCGAGTCAAGATAGGGACTAAGTTATTGATTCCCAAGTGTGTAACTTAGTGTGTGTTCGTTATGTAACTGTGTAGGGTTGGTATCCGAGGACGCTCATTAGCTGCTTATAGCCTAGTGCTCTGTGAGTAACATGTTGTAAAGATATGTTCAATTATGATTATTTTCTGAATGATCAACT
The DNA here is from genome assembly GCF_004153795.1 of Camellia sinensis. Taxonomy (NCBI): domain Eukaryota; kingdom Viridiplantae; phylum Streptophyta; class Magnoliopsida; order Ericales; family Theaceae; genus Camellia; species Camellia sinensis. The sequence continues at coordinate 1,613,853 of NW_021027018.1, forward strand.
GTACTGCTTTTTGAAAAGATATTTCTTACTGAATGAATGTTTGTCATATTTGTGAACTGTATTTGTGGCATCCATAGCAAATTACTGTTACTGTACTGTTACTGTTACTGTTACAAAGATCTCTGTCGGTTCCAATGTTGGAACCACTATTGTTTACTGTTATGATGGCCATCAATTGACTGTTCGGTCTGTTAAGACCTACTGTATTGTTTTGCTATTTGATGTACCACAAATAACTGCTATGGTTTCTAAGTGATTGATATGTCTGTTTAAATACTGAAAGGACATTCATTCTTAATCCCTTTACGCATATGTTATTCACTGGGCTTTAGCTCACTGTTTACATATATATGTAGGTGTCCAGGCGCCGAACCGGAGCTAGGAGTGTCGGATTAGCTCTTGTTTTGTCAAAGTCAACCATTGTGCCTCACTTCGAGGTTCCAAGTCTGTTCAAGCTATGACTACTTTGGGGTGTCTCAGTTCAACCCTTTTTGTCTCCGTTTTGTGTAAAACTTGACTGTATAGCCACGATGTAGGGATTTAGTCCCTAACCTGAATGTTTTGTGTATATGAGTTGTATATATGTTTTGACTACGAATGTGAATATGTTCAGAAAAGTCTTTTTGCATACAGAATGTCATAGCTCATTGGACATCTTTATTTACTGTTTTGGCTTCTGCCAGCCTCTTTACTCTATATTACTGTCATTACTGTTAAGCAGGCCTTTGGTAATCACGGATTACTGGCCGGTTACGATACCTAACCCATAGGGGCGGGTTTGGGTCGTGACAAATGCCTAGGATGGGATAAGATGCAAAAATGCACTTTAAAACACTTTTCAAATTTTTGCTGAAACAGGGGTCTCGCTCAAGTGTGACTTCCCTCACTCAAGCGGGTTGTAAACTCATGAAAAAGTACTGGATGCACGATTTTCACGCTTGACCTCCGCTCGAGCGTGAGACTTATATCCTCGCTCGAGCATGAATTCTCTCGCTCGAGAGGACTGCAAAACATATGAACTTCTGGGCATATGCATTTCACGCTTGATCGTGACTTCCCACGCTCGAGCGGAAGTGCATGTACTCAAAGTGTACGCTCGAGTGTGAAGTCCTCCGCTTGAGTGTGGATCCAAAATCTGGAATTTCCAGATTGATCTCCAAACTCAAAACTCAACTTCTAAAGGTACAAACTCGATTCTTTTGGACTAATTTTCTGGAAAACATTTGAAGACTCATTGTACAACGTGTTTCAAAGATCAATTTATGAAAGCAAGCCAAAAAGTAAGCCAATTGAACACCAAGACAAATGTAACATGAAGAACAATGGGAAGTGCATGTACTCAGAGTGTACGCTCGAGTGTGAAGTCCTCCGCTTGAGCGTGGCTCCAAAATCTGGAATTTCCAGATTGATCTCCAAACTCAAAACACAACTTCTAAAGGTACAAACTCGATTCTTTTGGACTAATTTTCTGGAAAACATTTGAAGACTCATTGTACAACGTGTTTCAAAGATCAATTTATGAAAGCAAGCCAAAAAGTAAGCCAATTGAACACCAAGACAAATGTAACATGAAGAACAATGCAAAAATCATACATGCATGAGTTCCCATGAACTCCAATGTTTCAAAACATGATCCAATGCAAGCTTTAGCTCAAGAACAGGGTGAATTCATGGACCTCTACTAAAATATGCACATACATGTAAGGATTTCATGCAAAACAACTTCAATTTTCTAGAACATGTACATGCACGCATGAATTACTACTCAATTCAACTCTTAAATTAATTCTTGACATTAACCTCCAAATTTCCATGAATCATGCAAGAAACAACTTAAATACATAAAACAAAGGATGAATTCTCTACCTTAGGTCGTGAATTTAAAGTATGGAAGCTAAATTTTGCAAACCCCCTCAAATCCTTCTAACTCTCCAAGTTAATCTCTTGTTGAAACCAATTCTCCTATCTCACTCTCTCTCACAGTTTGCTTCAGAAAAAATGGGTGAAGAATGGTGTGTCAAGTGTGTAAGTAATGGGGATTAAACAATAGTTCTTGAGGGAGTCCACTAAAGGGAAAAAATGTAATAACTCAAACCAATGAAATTTACCCTTATTTAATCTAATATAATTATTCCAAATCAAATTTTAATTAAACCTACCATTAAATCACATAAATTCTAATTAGCATAAAACACTAATCAATTTCTGGTTCGGTCGCCGATAAGACCTTCAATTCGCAATTCAAAGTTAAAACATGAACAGATCATTTGGTGACTAATAGATAGAAATGCAATTAAACAACATACTCATGCATTCAGTTCAGAATTTCAGTCTGATCAGTTACTTATCATGCTTAACCAGAGATTAGCACTAATCAGAGGTGAGGGTTGTCACACTAACTCAACGGATTTGCCCAGGTGCAAGTCAAACTCGCTAATAGTGCCCAATATCTCCTACTTCCGGATAGCGATACTAGCTACACTGCTCGTGCATTTTCTACTCAAAGTGTCGACCTCTACGTTGGCCTTCCTTGAATGATAATGTAACTCAAAATCGTAATCCTCCATAAACTCCATTCATCCCCTCTACCTTAAATTCAAGTCCACTATGAGAATAGGTATTTCAGGCTTTTGTGAGCGGAAAATACTTCAAATATCTCCCCGTATAGGTAATACCTCCAGATTTTTAAGGAAAATATCACTATTGCTAACTCTAAGTCGTGTATAGGATAGTTTTTCTCATGAGTTTTCAACTGCCATGAACCATAGGCTACCATTTTCCCTTCCTACATCAATACACAACCTAAACCTTCCCGAGATGCGTCACAATAAGCCGAATAACTCAAACCCTCTCCGGAATAATCAAAACTAGAGTAATGGTGAGTCTAAACTTAAGCTCTTGGAAAGACTTTTTACAAGTTTCACTCCACACAAATCTAAACAATGGTGAAGCCAATCTGGAGAAATATTTTACAAAATGTCGGTAGTATCCGGCTAAGCCCAAGAAACTCCAAATCTCAAAGGCATTCTTAGGTTATTCCTAATCTTACATTGCATCTATCTTAGCTGAATCCATGGTCACCTTTTCCCTGGACACCACATGGCCTAGGAACTTAACTTTGTTGAGCCAATACTCACACTTCTCGAACTTAGCATATAACCGGTGTGCTTTAAGAAACTCAAGTACAACTCACAAGTGTTCCTCGTGTTCCTTCTCCGAGGGTGAGTAGGCTAAGATGTTGTCGACGAAGACAACCACGAATCGATCTAAGAAGTCGCGAAAGACTCAGTTCATCAAGTCCATAAACGAAGTCAGTGCATTGGTCAACCCAAAAGGCATAACTAAGAACTCGTAATGGCCGTACCGTATGCAGAAGGCTATTTTCTGAATATCCTCCTACTTTACCCTTAATTGGTGATACCTCGATTGCAAGTCAATCTTAGAAAATGAGACCCCTTCAACTGGTCAAAAGATCATCAGTAATGGGTACTTGTTCTTAACAGTTGCTCAGTTCAACTTCTGTTAATCGAATTACAGTCGCAACGTGCCATCTTTCTTTTTCGTAAAGAGAGTCGGTGCTCCCCAAGGTGATGTACTAGGGGGAATGAAGTCCTTCTCTAGCAAATCCTGAAGTTGCACCTTACACTCACACAACTTGGCTGGTGCAAATTTATATGGTGCCATGAAAATCAGAGTCATGCCTGGCTCTAAGTCAATTAAGAACTCAATTTCTCTATATGGTGGCAACTCTGTGAGGTATTTTAGAAAAACATTTAGATATTCTCAAACTACTCTCTGCAATTCACCCTGAATTGTACTACCCTCATTGGCTACTATGATGGAAAAAAGAAAACTCAACTATCCTTGACCCTTAAGGTCATACAACGAAGGAGTAAAACTACCATCCCGGTCACACATGAAGTAAAAGCACTCCCCCGATGACATACATACCGATACCCTCCTACGATGGCAATCTGTTGAAGCCCGGTAATGAGTCAACCAATCTATACCTAGAATTACATCAAAAACATACATATCAAGGATAATAAAATCGAAGGAGAGCTAGCGATCTGCGATCTCAATCTTATAAGAGTGGCACACTCAATCCAACGCCATTTTACTCCCAATAGGTGTCTCAATCAATAGAGGAGACTCCAAAAGCTCAAACTCCAATTCTAAAGTAGATGCAAAAGAAGACGATATGAATGAATGAGTGAGATGCACTAGTATCAATCAACACGTTGGCAATAGAGTTGGACAACAAAAAGTTACCTTTCACGACAGAAAGTGTTGGCAACTAATTTGGTGTGGTAACAGCATATGCACGCCCTGAAGGTCACTGATCTACCTGCTCACCCCTCGGAACAGAGGCCTAATACACGGATTGAGCTAAAGTGGCTCTCTGATTGGACCCCAAGCCTTGTGTTGGCTGATGGCTCTATGTCTGCCTTGAACTAGACACACCAAATGTGCCACCAGACTGAGGACAAAACCTCCTCAACTGCCCCTACTAGCCACACTGATAATAGGTAGGTGGCTGACCTTTCTCTTGATTCTAGCACTGAGGAGGTTTTGAATGTGGTACAGACTGTTGCGCTCTTCGTCTCTACGGGCAAACTGAAGACTTGTGGCCTAACTGACTGCACTTGAAACAAGTAAACCCACCCTGATTACCTCTCATCGAACCCGAACTTGGTACGAGAAAGGTGGATCTAAATTGTGTGGCCTGGGTTTGTTGTGGGGTGGAACCCTTTTGTCGTTTGTTATCCTTTGCGTCCCCCTAAACATCTTGAGACCTCTTCCTAGAGCCCCTCATTCGCTCCTCCCCTGCTTGGATCATGGTCTTTAAGTAGGTCGCCGACTCCACAAGACAGTCGTAATACCTAATCATAGACCCGACCACCTTGAAAAGGAGCTCAATCCTCAACCTCTTCTTGAACTCGAAGTAATGGCGTTCTTCCATTGCCATAAGTTTTGGTGCAAACCTCAACAAACTAGTAAAAACAGCCTCAAACTCGGTTACTAGCATATTTAGTTGCTTGAGATTTAGAAACTGCTCCCTCAAATTCTCCATTGCTGTGGATGGCAAAAACTTATCCTGGAAGGCATTGAAAAAATCCTCCCAAGTCACTCCAGTATGCCCTCACGTATATTCCACCACCGACCTATATCTTTTTTCAGTTGGAAAGAAACCAAGGTCACCCTCAAACCGTCGTTCTCAATGCCAAGCATCTCAAACGATTTCACCATTTGTTCTATCCATTTATCAGCCTTCAATGACACATTTGGATCCTCAACAAACTCCTCCGAATTCAACTAGAAGAATTCCATCTTCAGAAAGGATGGCCCAGTCTCTGTAATATGGGCCTAGACTTGATTCTTAGCCCTGAGAATGTCCATGGATTCCAGCAATGCTCCTGCCATTTCGAGAGCTAAGGAACCCATAGCTTGCTAACCTATTGGCTCAGCCACGTTGGCTTGACCAACTCCCTCTTCTTGCGCCGAAATTTCATCCGGTATCGGCACCTCCTGCCGCCTAGGCCTGCCTCGCCTACCACCACCATGTCCTTGTCCTAATATTCTAGTAAAGGTAACACAATAGTTTAACACATTTACAAATGTATCGAGGCTAAATCACTTAAGTCCTATTACAGTGGACAACAATTAATTCATTCCACATAAGCACCATGTCACATAATCACAGACAAATTTCCTTTCCAGATAACAATTGTTCTGTGATATGTTTATGTACTCTTCTAACATGACTTCTAGAAACTCATAGATCCAATCAATATCTTAGAAACCAAATCCCACACTCATCTAATCACATAAACATGTTATCACGTAACATACTAGATCTTCTTCTAACATTATCTAGCGAGTTAAACCCATTGTGGTAAAAATCATGCCCTATAATCCCAAAGTATTCAAACCTGGTAGCTCTGATACCAAGTTATAACGCCCCACAAAAATAACAACTATCTACTTCATGTTATCCAATGGAAAAGTAGGAATTTATAAAATATTAACATTTTATTGATTCTATTTTCATGTACAAAAGATGACATATGCATATATATATTCATAAATCTTAGACCTTGAATATGACATGTGTAAATGAATTGAAATAAAAGGAAATACAAATAAGTGCCCTATTAGCTACATTTGTCCAAGTCATTGCTTGGTTATAACAAAAGTGAGTCGAACTCAATACATAGAAAGCCCAAGTCTTGTACAAAAATAATTACACAAAAGAACAAAATGAAGCTCTCAACTCCAAGTCCTCCCAAGCTATATCCTTAGTGGATGCATATCATCAGCACCTGAAAGTTGTTTTCTACATAGAGTGAGCTAAAGCCTAATAGAGATAATTAAACACAGTATATGAAACTTAACAGAGTCATCAGGTGTATGCATACCATTTTCCAAATATTATATTTTTCTATAATGCAATGCCAATATTAGGTATTAATTCATAAAAATATACTTTTATATTAGAACATAGGGCAGTGGATACAAAACACTGCGAATCTCTAGGTACGTGTCTACCAGTAGGCTATACAAGCACTACCAAAGCCATTTTACTAGTATAAATCGGAATGATCAGCACCTAACCGCACGGGTTTCTGAACTTTTACCAAGGACACACAGGCAAACAATATAAACCACAACCATACCCCCTATCCAGATTCACCAAGGTATACACCTTTTTTTCTCAAAACAATACATTTCAATGTTTAAATAGGAAACAATGTTCAACGTAAAATGTATAAGTAATTAGTTTTAATCAATTTAATTCTCATGCAATTTTGTAGACACCCCATTTTTGACCGTCCTCAAGACTTGGATGTCATCGTTTGAACACTCGATGATCATCCATGCTCGTGTTCGTTTTGAGTTCTCGAAGGTCTCGGCTGCGCGCCTTACCTTAGGATCTCTCAACATGTCTGTTTTGTGCTTAGTTGTGGACCAAGGACTTGTGGTTTTGCTTCTGAGGGAAGATGGTGGCTTGTTGGCCATCCTCTCAATCCATCGGCTAAGGCATTGTGCCATCGGCCATTTTTTCTTGCCATCGGCCAAAAGTGGTGGCCGATCGGCACTTTTTTTTTGGTCGATTGGCCATATTTTTGAGCTAAGACTTTTCCATCTGCTTTTTGCAGATATTTTCTGCCAGCTGTGACAGCTGGTGGGCACAATTCCCATCCTCCATACACGTGTATGGAGGGATTTGCACCTTGTTCTAGCTTCTCCAAGAAGCTTTGGAATTGAATTCTTATAAGAAACGAGCTCCTCCTCCCTTCTCAGAGGTTCAGAAAATTGAGATACAAAAATATATATCATTCTCTCTCTACATCTCCCTCTCTCTATATTTGTGTGTGTGTTTGTGCCTAAAAGGGTGTTTTGTCTTCACTTTTGCACTGCAACACCTAGTAATACACCATCCTTTGGTTGCTGAGATCCTTAGGAGTTGGTTTTGGTGTTCTTGGGTTGGTTTGAACTTAGAAAACCTGCTGGAGGTGTGTTCTTGAATAAGTTCTACAAGGGTGAGCTCTTAACCTTTTAAACCCTCATTTTTGCTTAAGCTTTTAGACATACTTGCATGCTGTTTTAAGCTTAGCTTTCTAATACAAAAAGTTCTGATTTTTCTTGCTTGAGATGATTGTTTAAGGTCACTTTTTGGTTGGGGGTTGTCTACCCCCTCTTAGGCCTTGTTTGGCCTTGTTTTGTGCCTTCCCTTTTGAGCTTTGGAACCATCTTGTTTTGACCTTCCCACCACTGAAATCCAAAGGATTTTCAATGGTGGAGAAGTGGTTTTGGAGTCTTGAATAGGAGAGGGACACCCCCTCTCCATGTCTCTCATTTGCTTGTATAAATGGCTTATATTGGTAGCATGTTTGCTTAGCTTGTTTTGGCTTCATTTCAGCAAGTATTTGGTGTTATTTAGCCATGCTATACCTCTGTTTTAAGTTGGTTTGATAGCCTCTTACATGCATCATACACTTGTCTTGCAATCCTCTCATTTGCCTTAACATACATCATGCATTTGGACCATCATGCTTGCATATTTTGGCTCAACTCAAAAGAACTTTTAGCCATGTTTCACCATGTTTAAGCTCTGTTTGGTGTTGTTTTAGTCATGCATGCATTGTTTTGTATAGCCTTGGTTCAATCTAGCTTGTTGGCTTTGAGTGTCCAAATCATTAGCATGCATAGCTTCGACCATTTTCATGATTTGGCATCATTTCATATGTGATTTCAGTCCATGTAGTGTAGTCATACACTTGCATTTTTCATCCTTGCAATGCTTTGAAGAGTTAGTGTTTTGTGCTTCAAAAATGGATCATTGTGCATGCCATCATACTTAGGCTTTTAGGATGCCATCTCAATGGGTTTTTGGGTTTATTTTGACATGCCATAACTCTGTTTTTCATTGGTTAAGTCATGCCATGCTTGGTTGTAATAGGTGTAGTGTAACACCGCTTGTTAGCTTTGCATGCCTCATGCCTTTTGGACTTTTGTTGGCTTGTTTTAGCTTTGGCCCTTGCATGTTTTAGACTCCTTTTAGCATGATCTAGGACTGTTTTGGTTGTCCTTGGCTCTTAGGGGCTTGCTTCATTTGGCCTTAGTACAAGCACTTTGGCTAGCCTTAAGCCTTGAGCTTCCTTGCATGTTATGCTTGACTTGTTTATGTGATTTGGCATCATTCCTAGCATCATTTCAGAGCATGTAATGTTGTCACATTTGCATGCTTTTCACTCTTTAAGTGCTTTTGAGAGTTGTCCTTTTTATGCCTTAATCCTTGGGCCAATTGGCATGCATGTTTGTATGTACATTTCATACCATTGTTTCATCATTTTTGCCACTGATTTGGGCATGGTTGAGGTCTGCCCATTTTGGTTTAAGTCCATCTTTGCATGTTGTTGCATGCTTGCTAGTTTGCATGTTGTTGCATGCTTGTCCATCTTTGTATGCCATACATGTTTGTATGTTTAGGTTGCATTTTGCATGCTTGCTAGTTTGCATTTTGTCACATGCTTGTTTAGGTTGTATTGCATTTGGCATGCTTGTTAACTTAGCCTTGTGTGCATGTTTGAGTCATATTGCATTTGGCATGCTTATGTTGCATTGCATAACTTTTCCATGTTGCATGCATTGCATTGTGTTTGGTTTGGGGTGTCAAACCAAACACGAGGACCGAGAGACGTTTCGTACTTGAAGTGACGAAACGTGCCTCAATTCTCGGTCGCTGACACTCTTGATCCAACATGATAGAGCGTGAAGCATTCATGTATTTTGTGCATTCATTCCATATTGATTTGTGCAACTCGACTTCTTTGGCCATCATGCATCGAAATGCGTGATTGATGGCTCGAGAGTCGAACACTACACTCCTTTGAGTCCCAAACATGATAAGGGGTGTAGTTGCACAACATTTTCTTGCAAATGTATTGCCATGCCCTTGTTGCCCTCTGCTGCAGCAACAAGAGCAGTTTGCAGGAAGAGATGGCCGATTGGCTATCTTCAGTGCCGATCAGCTAACAATCTTTGGCCAACGGACTCATAATTGGTCAATGACCATTTTCCCTTGGTCGATGGCCCTATCTTTTGGCTGATGACCACTTAACATGGCCATGAAGTGGTTCAAAAGCATTACAGATATTTTCACAGTTCTCAGAGGTGCAGAACAGTGCAAACAGAGGCAACATGAGGCATGGCAACAGATTTCCGAGCGAAGCCGACCGAGCATGCATATGTCCCTCTTCTCGAGGCAGATTTAACTATTTTTTGTAACTTAATTAATTTGCTTAATTAGTTAAGAGTTTTGTAATAATTAATTAGCTTGTTAGTTAGTTAATTAGTTGGTTTGTATTATTTATTCGGACCCTCCGTCGACAGGGCGAATTTTTGTAATAAGTATGCGTGAGTGTGATGCATGTCTTCCAACCTCACGTCTTTCTCCCTTTTACTTAACCGCTTACAATGGTTAGTTTTAGGTCATGTTTCAATTAGCATTCTTATGCTCGCATGTTTGCATCCATTCATTTGTATTGCATGCACCGAGCTCGGCGCGTCATACTAACTGCATTGTATTTTAATTCTGATTTGAATACATGATTATCAAGTTGTATCTCATATGCCATCTTAGAATAGCCGAGCCTATTTCTAGTTGCATTTTGCATGTGTTGCATTAGCCATCTTAACATAGCTAGGATCATGCATTGATTACTAACTAGCTTTTGTTTTGGCTCGGAGTACTAGGTAAGCTTTTATGCTTTAGCATCTTGCATGAGTGTGAGTATTGCCATGATAGCATGCTTGCCATGAGGCTAACTGCTTATGTGTTTAACTACCTGAATGCCTGTGAGTGAAGGTTGGATTACTTGAATTGGAACAAATCATCGAAATACGAGTTTTAAGCCCACTTGAGAATGGCAAAATCATGTTTTCTAAGCCCACCCGAGGGTGGCAAATCCACGTCTTAGCCTACTTGCGAGTAGCACTTTCAAACCACTTTCAAACAAACATGAGATGTTTTGTTCCAACTTAGGCGATCTAGTCTATACTTGTGTGTTGTGCGCATCACATAGTAATTATAGGCTAATAACCGAAATAAGAACGCATGTGTTTTCAAAAACAAGATATCATGTTAGTAAAGGCCGATCTTTGATCGAGCAAGCGGGGGTGCTCATTGCATGACCTTCCCCTCTCGTACCCAAGTTCCCGAGCCGAGGCAACTTTGGTGATGACGGACACGTGGCCTTAGGCACGAGTCAGGGTTTCCTAAATTTCCCCAAAATTAAATATTTAGATGGCGACTTTGTATCTGCCAAAGCAGTTCATGTTTGGCACTTCTTTACAAAAATCAGTTTTCCAAAACGATTTGCTGGATTTGGACTCTTTGGTGATTTATCAATCTTGCATTGCACTTTGCGAGATTAGATTCAGAACTGTGACATTGAGTCCGAATTGTAGTAGCTAATGAACAAAACGAGATTTTCACGTCATTTCGCGCACGGGGCCCGGGACGTTCGGGCACGTCTACAAATTTCTACAACAATCAAAGCTATTCTCCATCAATAGCCCAAAATAGATATCTCCACTTAACAAATAATTTCCACAACAAGTATAATCTCACAAATTTCAAAATGGAAGTGATAATATATATATATATATCCAACTCAACTCTCATCACATACTCATTTCATCTTTTAACAAATCCAACATCATTCCTTTTTTCCTACAATCACCGGGTACGTAACCCATCTTATTATTTTTTTGTTTGTGTTTGGGATTACTCATGTTAGAGTGCCGGGGATTAACTTGAAGCCTTGTCAACCGTTTGAGTTTATCATTTTTGAAAACCTTTTTGAAATTCTCGTCCTTATTTTATTTCGGTGTTGAGTTTCGCTTGTTTCAGGAGACATGAAGTTGGATCCGAGATGTCTCAGTCCAGTTAGTGAAAATTCTAGTTAAAAGGTAGAACTGAACGTGCGGGGGCTTGGGTCGCATGTACGGGAGGTGAGCTTGTACGTGCAGTAAGGAGGGGCTATTGAAGGTACAGACTGCTTTAATTGCACGTGAAACTGTAGATACGAGGAGTGGGCCGTACGTGTGGGCGAGAAGGTCGCATGTGCGGTAAAGGGCATGCCGCACTTGCGGGAATACACTGAGTCTGAAAAGGCCTATGCTTCGAGAGACGAGCAAGTTGATTAGAGTCCACAAGGGCACTTGTATGCTGTTACCGCGCCAGAGCAGTTACTAGGATCCCCAGTTGTGAGTGGTATATTCATTGTGTGTAATTCGTTGGCTAATGTGTTGATAGATACGGGTGCATCACATTCATTTATATCTATTGCTTTTGCTTCTGCATTGGGGTTAGAGATGGCACGGTTAACGTCTCCACTTAGGATAGAGTCACCAATTGGGGGCACGGTTGACTTAGACCAAGGAAGTCGTGGTTATGAGATAGAGGTTGCTGGGCGCCGACTTCCATTTGCTTTTGTGTTACTAGACATGTTGGGTTTTGATGTTATTTAAGGCATGGACTGGTTATCTTCGTATCGTGCTGTAATTGATTGCTATCGTCAGAGGGTTATAATGTGCACCTTGGGTAGTGACTATTTTTTATTTTCTATGGGACTGAGCTAATAGGGTCTTGTCGCCAGTTTTTGACCCTCGTGGTAGGGGCAAGCTTAGTGTTCTTCTTGCGGCTCTCTTGGATAGTGAGAGTGTTGGGGCTCGTGTTGAATTGCCGAGGGTAGTTTGTGAATACCCGGATGTCTTTCCCGAGAATCTTACTAGTTTGTCACCCCACCAAGAGATTCAGTTCTCCATCGACTTAGTGCCTGACACAGCGCCGATTTCCATGGCACCTTATAGATTTTCACCAGCCGAATTGCATGAGTTGAAGATTCAACTCCAAGGACTTTTAGATAAGGGCTTCATTCGCCCTAGTACATCACCTTGGGGAGCGCCGACTCTCTTTGCGAAGAAGAAGGATGGACCATTGCGGTTATGTATTGATTACCGCAAGTTAAATCGAGTTACCGTTAAAAACAAATATCCTCTACCGAGAATAGATGATTTATTTAACCAACTTAGAGGGTCTTGTTGCTTCTCGAAGATAGACTTGAGGTCGGGGTACAATTAGTTGAGAGTTCAGAAGGAAGACATCCAAAAAACGGTCTTTCGCATGCGTTATGGCCACTATAAGTTCCTTGTAATGCCTTTTGGTTTGACCAATGCACCTGCTTCTTTTATGGATTTGATGAACCGAGTTTTTCAAGAATTCTAAAACTGCTTCGTAGTTGTCTTTGTGGACGACATCTTGATTTATTCAACCTTCGAGAGGGAACACGAAAACCACTTGCGAATAGTGCTTGATTTGCTTAGGGAGCACCAATTGTATGCCAAATTTGAGAAATGTAAGTTTTGGTTGACTGAGGTGAAGTTTTTAGGGCATGTAGTGTCGAGAGAAGGAGTAACTGTAGACTCTTCTAAAATAAATGTTGTGCAGGACTAGGAAAAACCTAAAAATGTTTTTGAGATCTGGAGTTTCTTGGGGTTGGCCTTGTATTATCGTCGTTTTGTAAGGGACTTCTCTAGACTAGCTACACCTTTGACCAAGTTGACAAGGAAGGGTGTCAAATTTGTATGGAACAAGATTTGTGAAAAGTTATTCCAAGAACTTAAGACTAGATTGACCACCGCACCGGTTTTGATAATTTCAGAAAGAGGTTTGGGTTATACCGTCTATTGTGATACATCTCGGGATGGGCTTAGTTATGTCTTGATGCAAGAGGGGAAAGTTGTGGCCTATGGTTCACGACAATTGAAAACTCATGAGAAAAACTACCCCACCCATGATCTAGAGTTAGCGGCGGTAATTTTTTCCTTAATTTGGAGACATTATTTGTATGATGAGAAGTTTGATGTTTTCTCCGACCATAAGAGCCTAAAGTATTTGTTTTTCCCAAAAGACTTGAATTTACGACAACGGAGGTGGATGCAATTTATGGAGGGTTATGACTTCGAGTTATACTATCATCCAGGGAAGGCCAATGTGGTGGCCGATGCCTTGAGTCGGAAATCTATGAGTAGTTTGGCAAGTGTGGCCATTCAGGAATGGCGTATGTTAGGCGATATCGGTGAATTTGATTTGCATTTGGGTGAGTCCAGTTGTGACACCCGAATTTTTTATTTAATACCGTGATTATATTAATTACCCATGAATAGGATATATATATATAACAAATAAATACAATTCCTTAGTATATCAAAAAGTTCTTAGTGAAAGCTTGTGACATTAGTTGTTATTAATTTTAAAATATTAGAGATCTTTGTTTAAAAGGATAGATTGTGGGACACCGCATTTCTTTTAGTAAGCTATAAGTGATGTTCTATAGTTGGGTGGTAAGGTTTTTAGACGCAAACCTAACTTATAATTATACGTAATTTTAGGGAGCATTGTGGATTACCAAAGAAGATAATAACCCTTAAACTTGTAATTCAATTCTCTTAAGCCAAAAGACCTAAGTGACTATTGGCAAAAGATAAGGGTCAAAACCAAGGGGTAAATTGGAGGGGCAAAGGTGAAATGCTGCCACGTGTGTTCCACATATGTAGCTCTTTGCTTGGGCTTCACACATTGGGTGGGTATAAGTAGTGAGGTGAAGTAGAATGAGGAAGCACAAAATGAAGTAAAGTGTAAGGAGAAGAGGCATAGCAAGTGAGGTTCGGGAGCACGGTGATAATAGGAGTAAATTTCTATTACAGATGAGTTATATTATACCTTGAGTCACCATAACATGTTTTATATATGTCTTAAGTCACCATCATATATTTTACGAATGTTTTGAATTACCACAATAGATTTTATATAAGTTACGTTTTATGGTTATGTTAATGTTTCAATTACGTGGATTACTTTCTAAACCCTATTTGCTTAAATTGAAACCCACGAATATGTTTGTTTCAATTTTAGACAATGATTTTATAAACAATTAATTTCTGCAAGTACCATCACGGGAGTCCCACGCCTTGGGGGACTTAAATAAACCATTGGCTTCTATTTGGCCACTTTGTGGTCCTTTGCTTGTCATGGATCCATTGACTTATGTTCTATTTGTCACTCTAGTGACCTCTGTTCTATTCTGCACCGTGGTTGTGGTTATTTATATTATTTTCTGTATTTCAATTTATGCCACTTAAATAATTTATTTATTCAAATTCAGTTATGTTAATATTTTAGCTTAAATAACTATTCATGGTTATTTTGTGCCCCTATACTCATAGTATAATATTTCTTACTTTGCTATGTGTTTATAGTTATTACCCCTTTAAGGTGACGAGATTTAGTGGGATCAAGATGAGAAATAAATCGCAGTTTTTTTATCCTTTTTTTTTATTTTTTTATTTACCATCTATATTTCGGATCGGACTTTTGTAATAAAATAAAAAGCCCAAATGACTATTTTTTTTTTCTTTTAATATACTTTTGGTACCCATTTATTTTATTTAATTTATCCGTTTGTGCTACTACTACAGATATTTTAGAATTATTTAATCTTTATTGTCTTGTTGCGACGCCGAACTTTGGGTACCAGGTTTGGGTCATGACACCAGCGAGGGTGCTACCTTGTTTACTTTGATTGCTCAATCTACCTTGATTAGTAAGGTCATAGAGGCACTGCAAGATGATCGTGAGGTGGAGACAATCCGGGATAGGATCTCTAATGGGAAGGAAGAGATGGGTTTAAACATTCACTCAGATTTGAGTGTGAGGTATCTAGACCACTTGTTTGTATTGGAATCTTGTAGAGAGGAGGTGCTTCGAGAGTTCTATCACTCACGCCTTGCGGTACACCAGGAGGCACCAAAATATATCATGATTTTAGTTGCCAGTTTTGGTGGAGGGGTATGAAGCGGGATGTCGCTTTATTTGTATTGAAATGCCTTACTTGTCAACAAGTAAAGGCCGAACACCAAAAACCAGCGGGTTTGCTATAACCCTTACCGATAGCCGAGTGAAAATGGGAGCATATTACCATAGATTTTGTAGCTGGGCGTCCTAGAACACAGTGGGGCGATGATGCCATTTGGGTGATTGTTGATAGGTTGACTAAGTCTATGCATTTTATTCTGATACGCACCAGTGACTCAATTGAGCATTTGGCAGAGTTGTACATTAGAGAGATAGTTCAACTTCATGGGGTCCCTATGACCATTGTATCGGATAAAGATTCTCGTCTTGCTGCCCGGTTGTGGCGAAGCCTTCAAGAGGCGTTGGGAACTAAGTTGACTTTTAGCATCGCTTACCATCCTCAAACCGATGGACAATTTGAGCGTACCATTCAGATTTTGGAGGACATGCTTAGAGCTTGCGTCCTTGATTTCAAAGGGTTTTAGGGGAGACACATACCATTAATTGAGTTCGCCTATGACAATAGTTATCCTACTAGTATTGAGATGACACTGTTTGAGGCCTTGTATGGCTACCTTGTAGATCGCCAGTTTATTGGGCCAAGGTGGGTAATGCACCATTATTGGGTCCGAAGATTGTTAGCAAGAATACCAAGAAGGTTGCCCTCATCCGGAAGAGGTTAGCTACAGCTCAAAGCCGACAAAATAGTTATGCCGATAAGAGGAGACGACCTTTATCTTTCGAGGTGTTCCTTAAAATCTCGCCGAGGCGGGGTTTGATGAGATTTGATGAGAGTGGGAAATTGTCTCCAAGGTTCATTGGGCCTTTCGAGATATTGGAGCGAAATTGCTATAACTTTTTAGGATCCGCAATGTGTTCCATGTATCCATGCTTGGGAAGTATGAACTCGACACTTCATATGTACTAGATTGGGTTGAATTGGAGGTAGATGAGGATGCCTCATATGAAGAGCGACCGGTTCAAATTTTAAACACCCTGGAACAAATGTTGAGGGGAAATATTATACCGTTAGAGAAGGTGTTGTGGAGACACCATGGGGTCCAAGAAGTGACTTAGGAGCGAGAGGCGGAGGTCCACTCCAAGTATCCGGATTTGTTTGAGAATACTTAGTTGTTTTAATTTGTAATATTCCCTAGTGTTTAAGGGAAATGTGTTAAATTGTTAACCACTTGTTATTGTGTATGTTGTTATTTCAAGCATGAGATTATTATAATTGTTGTTGGAAAGTTTCGTGCTAATACTCATCACGAACTGTTATTGTTAATATTGTGGCTAAGGCACGTGGAAAACATGATGATAATAGTGAATTTTGTTAACAATTGAGATCTCCATGCTAGTATGGGAATTACTATTATTGTTGATTTGAAATTGTGTTTAGCATGGCCTTGATCGCTCAAAGTCCTTATTTTGTTTGGCGGTTTGATTTAATTTCAGGGACGAAATTTCCTATGTTGGGGAGGTTGTGATGACTGGGTACGTAACTCGTCTCGTTCTTTTTTTGTTTGTGTTGGGACTACTCATGTTAGAGCGTCGGGGATTAACTTGAGGCCTTGTCGACCGTTTGGGTTTATCGTTGTTGAAAAACTTTTTCAAATTCTTGTCCTTATTTTATTTTGGTGTTAAGTTTCGCTTGTTTCGGGAGGTGTGAGGTTGGATCCAAGATGTCTCGGTCCAGTTGGTAAAAATTTTGGTTGGAAGGCAGAACCGCACGTGGAGGGGCTTGGGCCGTACTTGCGGAAGATAGGTTGCATGTACTGGAGGTGAGGTTGTAGGTGCAGTGAGGAAGGGCTGCTGAAGGTGCAGACTGCTTTAATTTCACGTGAAACCATAGGTGCGAGGAGTGGGCCGCACGTGCAGGAAAGGAGGTCGCATATGTGGTAAAGGGTGTGCCACACGTGCAGGAATACGCCGAGTCCGAAAATTTCCTTCTTTTCTTCTCCTTGGGCTGAGTGTATATCACTTTTTCTTCATCTCTCTCTCTCTCTCTAAAAATACATTTTCTCCCCCTTCTCTCTACTTTCCTCTACTTTCTCTACACCAAACTTCACTAAATCCTTGATTTCTACAAATCCATTAAAGTTTTGACCCTAGTTCTTTCATCAAAGTTGAAGAACTCTTTGAGGGCTACGTTGTGTGTGGTGGAGATCGTGTTTCGACACCGTTGAGTTTAGGGCTTTCTTCTCTCATTCCTTCAAGAACTTGAGGTAGGGATTTTCTTAGAGTCGTATATATATATATATATATTTTTGCAAGATTATATTGATTTTGGAACTCTCTCTTGTGGTATTGAATAGGGGTGCTCGCAGATCAGTTTTGTGCGGTTTGCGGTTCGATTTTAACCTACCCGCATGTATGTGGTTTGGGGAAAAGTCAAACTGCAACCGCCCGCAGTGCGGTTTGCGGTTTGTGCGGATAGGGTTTGCGGATATGCGGGCGGTTTGCGGGCGGTTTGCGGTTCAATTTCATTCAGATTCAATTCAGATTAGAAAAAAAATTCATGTTCAATTTCAAAAAAAAATTCACAGATTCAATTCACAAATTCAAATTCAATTCAGACTCAATTCACAGATTCAATTCAGATTCAATTCATAGATTCAAATTCAATTCAGACTCAAATTAAACAGATTCAAAAGTAAATAGATTCCAAATTCATATTCAAAAGTAAATAGATTCCAAATTCATATTCAAAATTAAACAGATTCCAAATTCAATTCAGATTCCAAAAGTAACAGAGTAAGTAAATCAAACAAAAATGAGAGAGTGAGACAAATCTAAACAAATTCACATTACAAAGATTATAATACAAAGATAAAATTATAAAGATCATATTACAAAGATCAGATCAGATTAACCCAGCCAACAGATTCAGATTACAAAGATCAAACTCCCCAAAACAATTAAACAAAATAAAAAACACAGACAAATCTAAATAGATTTAATTTCAAAAAATTCAAACAATTTCAAACAAAAGAGAGAGACAGATCTGAGAGGGAGATAGAGAGACAAAGAGAGAGAGAGACAGAGATATAGAGATACAAATCACAGATCGAAGAGAGAGAGAGAGCGAAACAACGAGAGCCTTACCTCAGAGGTGCCGGAGAGAGAGAGTCGATTGCGAAGGTCGATCGTCACGTGCGAGCTGCGTAGATGAAAAACGAAAGACAGATGAGAAGATGAATGTCGATCGATGCGAGCTGTGGAGATAAAAAACGAAAGAGGGTGAGACAGATCTGATTGCCCAAAAAAAACACAAATCGGAGAAAGAGCCATACAAAGACAGATACAAATCAAATCACGGATCAATGAGAGAAAGCGAAATAGAAAGGGCCTTACCTCAGAGATACAAATCACAGATCAAAGGTCGATCGTCGCGTGCGATCTGCACAAATGAAAAATGAGAGAGAGATGAGAAGATGAAGAGAGGTCTCTCTCAGTCTCAGTGAGTCGAGATAAGAGAATGAGTTCAGATTAGGGTTTTGTTTGGGTTAGGGCAAAAAATATCATCTACGAATGGGAATAAAATAGATGAATGGTTCAGCCTTTTTCCACACCAAAAAAAAAAAGTGCGGGCAGTTTTTACGGGTACAGGTCAAACCCGTGCGCAACCCGAAAAATTGAAATATTTCAAACCGCACCCTATCCTATTGTATTTGCGAAACCGCCTACACATGTGCGGGTAGGGTCGGGTAGGTCGGGTTGTGCGGGTCGGATAACCCTATGCCCAGCCCTAGTATTGAAATTCGATTTTGGCTCAAGAGTGTTTGATGATTTTGAAAGTGGGTTCACACCTTTTTTTCAAAAAAATTCTTGTGGGTTTGAACTACATTGTTAACGAAGGATGTTGTGTTGGAGAGATTCTTTCAAAAATGGGAAAATGTCTAGTTTTGGTGAAAATCTAGAAGTTGGGGATTTTTGAGAGATGCTGAGAATTCATGAGTTTTTGCTCGTTAAAGTGTTAAAGTGAATGAATAATTGGAAATTTCATATTGTTGTATGTAAATGAGAAATTCCATGGAATATAGGAAATAGGTGGTTTTCAAGTTTGTTGTTCAAAAAAGTTGATATAGTCATGAAATGATTAAGTTCATAAGAATGCATGAAATGTGGAAATGTTGTTACTTCTCGATAGATATAAATGAGTATATGTTTATTTTGTGAAATTACATTGGAAGGAGAAATAGAAATTGTGGTCACAATGGAAGATTGTGAGGAGGAAATTGAAAATGGAAAAAAATATTGTAATGCATTGATATATGTTATATTGGCATTTCAATTCATTTGATTGTTACGAATTTTGAATTCAGATTTGAACACTTATGCATTGAGAAAGGAAATGCTTGTGAAACAAGATCTTATTGATTTATTTTTGGGGTAAATACGTTCGTAAGTCCGGATAGGGGGTGTAGTTGGTATTGGTTAAATTGACTTGAGTGTCCAAGGTGAAAGAACGAAAACACAAGCGGAGGAGGCACCACGTGCCTTTAGGTTAGCTACCAGTAAAGTGGGGATTTGGTAGTGCTAGTTATGCCTACTTACAGACACAAACCTATAGATTACCTGAGTCATATTTACCACCCTTGAACTTGATTGAAATTAATGAACTATTGAATTTTCAAAATTTCATTGTGCATAATGGTTTTCAAAAGATGAAGATGCGGTTTTCTTTTTAAAACATAGCATGACATATGCATTTCATCTCATGAGAATTGTATAAAATATATATACTTTGTTAAGAATTTCTTACTGGGTTTTGCACTTACCCTATGGGATTTTGTGCAGGAAAATATGTGGTGATTTTGCCAAATTAAGGGAATGGGGTGTATTTTGATAGCACAAAGCTCTTGTTTTGTTGTAATTATTTTTGTAAGCCAAGGGCTATATATGTGTGGGTTCAAGCAACCATTTTGTGTAACTGGGCTTAAGCCTTGGACTTTGTAGCCCTTAAGGGCATTTATTTACTCTTGACTGGTTATTTCACATGTTATAGATTCATGTACCAAGGTCGTTGAATGTATATTCGCATGTGGGACCTCATTTTGTAAACCTCTTATGATTATGAATGCAAATGTTGAAGGTTTGGGGTTGACGTGGATATTGGAATTTACTTATGTTTACTATAAGGATTGGTAGTTGGTACATCTTTATTATGAAAATTTTTGAGACGTTACATTTCCTCATAAAACAAACATCAATGATTTTGACTTCATGCATCATTTCTTTCCTAAAAAAAAAGAACGTTTAAAGAAGGAATTTCTAACATTTCAACACAACTCAACAATAACTACATCCCCACAACCTTTCTCAAGAACCCATTTGAAAACCCCTCTTTTACATTTCAAAATCAAACCCTAGGTTTAAACCCAAAATCCTCAATTCACCAAACCATTTCAAAGAGCGAATTACTAAACTAAGAATCATACCATATGTTTAAGAAATCCCTACCTTAAGAGTAGAAGAGGAAGAGAGCAAGGGTGGAAGTTTGACAAGACCGAAAATGAGATCTACTGCGATTAAAACTAAGCTTTCGACGAGCTTTACCTTTTCTCCAATGAACTATAGTGGAGAAATCAATGGATGTAGGTGTATTTGAGGTTTAAAGGCAAGAACTAGAGAAAGAAAGTACAGAAATTAAGGTTAGAGGTGTTTTAGAGAGAGAGAGAAAGAGAGAGTGGAAGTAAAAAAGTGACAAAAACCCTTTTTTCCCGAACTAATATATGCATAAACAGCTCGAGCGTCAAACATAATAAGTGACACTACTCGAGTGATCAAAACACCGCTCGAGTGCACAATCACACCTCCCAAAAGTTCAGACCTGCAAAAGACCGCTCGAGGGAGATCATCCATTCCAAGAAGTCTTATAGGTTTGCAAAAATACTGAGAGTTCTTAAAGACCGCTCGAGGGAGATCATCCATTCCAAGAAGTCTTATAGGTTTGCAAAAATACTGAGAATTCTTAAAGACCGCTCGAGCGACCAAAGCATCGCTCAAGCGAACCAAAAGTGAAATAGACAGTAACGCTATTGAAAAAAAACTCCCAACCTATTTCAAACACAACCGACAACTCCAAGATCAACAACAACAAGACAAGACAAGAAGGAACATAGACAACGAATAAGAGTATCAGATCCCGGATCCAAGAACATGATAATCGTCGGGTCAAAACTAGAACCATTATAACTTGTTTGCTTGCTGTAGGGCCTAACTTCACGTGCTTATGAGAAGTACTGTGAACAAAACCTACACAACCCTAAGGTCGCAAATACTCCAAATCAGGTTTTGTGCATTTTCATTATTCATATGGAGTTGTTGGAACTAACTTTAAACGAACATAGTTAAGGATGTAGGTAGCAGTCAAAAAAGAACCCCAAAAGGATATAGGGAGGTTGCCTTGCGCCATCATCGATCTTATCATTTTAACCAAAGTGCGATTTTGTCTCTCTACTACACCATTTTGTTGCGGAGTACCTAGAATCATTAACTACCTGCGTATCCCCTTTTTCTCACACAGTCTCTAGAACTGATGTGATAAATATTCACGCCCTTGATCTGTTTGAAGGATTTTTAATTTGCTATCTGTTTGGCTCTCAACCAGTGCAACAAAGCACTTGAAGCAATCCAATGCCTCAAAGTGATGTTAGATCAAATAGATATAATTGAATTGCGAATAGTCATCAATAAATGTAAGGAAATAAGAAGCGTCATGGCATGCCTTTACATTCATAACTCCTCAAATGTTAGAGTAAACTAACTCTAGAGGATCTAAAGCCCTAGGTGCCTTTCCAAAAGGCTTCGTACAGGCCTTTCCTGCTAAACAACGCTCACACACAGGAAGAATTACATTAGCAAGCTGCCCCAACAAGCCTTCTTTAGCTAGTCTAATCATTTTATATTTTCCTATGTGACCAAGTCTAGCATGCCAATTAACAAAATTTAATGAATCATCATAAGACACATAAGAATATGAGGAAAAGTCCAAATCTAGTATAAAGAAGCCATTGGAAAGAAAATCATGTCCTTACAAGAATTTATTCAAATTGGAAATCCAATTAACTACCATTGAAATAAAACTAAAACCAAATCCTGGCAAAGTAATAACTGATAAAAGATTACATTAGACACCAGGTGCCAGAAGCACATCATGGAGGAGTAAAGTGCGCTCCAAACGCTTCTTGAGTTGACAAGAACCAACTTCAAGGACATTCTTTTAAGTTTCAATACCCAAAGTAATGTACTGCTTGCTCACATGTATCTTTCTGTAATCTATGAACTCAACTCTTTATATGGCTATGTGGTGGGTTGTGAAAATTCATTTTAGGTGACTACTCAAGTGGTGAAAAGACTGCTCAAGCGGAGATGTGAGACACCTAGGAGTTGATTTTCAGGTTAGGTAAAAAAGAGGACTGCTCGAGTGGTCAAGTTACCACTTGAATGAAGATGAGCGGGCTTCCTAAATCTCATTTTGTAGATTGAAAAACTAAGAATTTAAGTTTACTGCTCGAGCGGTCTGCGTGATTTCAGCAACTTAAAGGTTGCATTCTAGATCATTTTCTCTACTTTTTCTTCAATCCATTCTCCTCACTCTCTCTCTCTCTCTCTCTCTCTCTAGCTCTAAAAACCCTAGTCTTCTCACTCTAGAAATCTCCCATTTCACTAAGATTTACTTCTCCATCTCTTGCAAGAAGTGAAGTCCAAGTAGAGATCGTCTTTTCTACCGATTGGATTTTTGTTTCTCAAGGATTATTCTTGGGCCTAGCTTCTTTGTTCTTATCCTTGAGGTAGGATCACTTTTAACCTTGTACCTCTTTACTTGAAGGATGTT
Organism: Camellia sinensis; assembly: GCF_004153795.1. Taxonomy (NCBI): domain Eukaryota; kingdom Viridiplantae; phylum Streptophyta; class Magnoliopsida; order Ericales; family Theaceae; genus Camellia; species Camellia sinensis. The sequence continues at coordinate 1,637,117 of NW_021027018.1, forward strand.
TATGTGTTATTATTGTGACATTGGTGTTATGATGAATGTTTGAGTTTACAAATTGGGTTTCACCTTAAAAAAATGGAATTTCCCCTACATTTTCTCAAGATTTCTATTAATGTTTATGGATTATCAAGATTTTAGTTGAGAAATAGTATTTCATATGATGGAGGGGCAAAAGCCCCCAATTTTTATGAAAACCCTAAATTTTTGAAATCGACGAAGGATGTAATTAAATGAACTTGATTTTCAATTATTTAAATTGATGAATGAATTACTAGATTTGAGATATGTTTTGATTTGAGAGTGGTGAAATTGGAAGCTCTTGATATTTTTCTTTTGAATTATGAGGATTGCTTCTCCATATTTGCTTTGGTTACTTGAATGGTGAACTTTACCCTTGTTCTTGTGAATGCATAAATTCTTGGAAGTTTGGAAATGTTATGTAAGGGGGTGGTAAATAGCGTGTGAGTCCAGAGGGAGTCGGTTTTTGAAAAGAGTTGTGTGTTGTTGGTACCCGCGCAAGGGAAAGTTTAGGTGCCCAATTGCCCTATCTCGAGCTTATTGTCGGACGACTGTAGAAAATGATTTTGGGTGTCCACTGGTCCAGCTGTATTGTAGTCTGTAAAAGTGGAAAAATATATGATTTTGGATGCCTATTTCCTGCCGTATTAATACCCAACAAATGTGGGGGTATTTTTGGATATAAATCTATGTATATAAGTATTGGGACTCCTCTTAGGGGCTTCATGGCATGTTTATGCCCCGGTGTTGAAGTGTGGTTTCATAGAGTTATGATATCTATGATTTTTATTTTTTTTAATCCTTAACATAAATGAAATAGATTATGTTTTGGTTGTGATGGTGCCATATGGATCTTTCAAATAATTAGATACTCTCTTAAAAGTGTTTCTACTTGGCATCTAGCTCATTCTTATCCAAAATTTTCGAGTCTTAGTGACCTGCAACCACCCCAGTGAAGGAAGAGGTGAATTTTGTTTTGTTTGGAGCATGAAGGCTCATGGATGTATTATGTAAAAGCTCCAAGCTTATTTGTGTTGGAACCGTGCGTCCATTTTATTGTAACAAGGCTTTGCCTTGATGTTTGTAAGTTGTTAGGCCATTTTTAATTGTATCCTCTAACTTCTTGAACTATGATAATGATGATGTAACTATTACATGAATATGCAAACTTGTAATTTTGGAGTATAGTTCAATGAGAAAGAGGATTTTTGTCAAATGCTATTAAGCGATATTGCATAATTTTGATTTAATCATATTAAGAGTATTATTTCTAATTTAAATAATTTGAGAGCGTTACAAATTGGTATCAGAGCTAACCAGGTTTGAATAATTTGAGCTCCTGGGATGTGCTTGTGCTATAATTGATTTGTCATGCTAGAAAGGAACGTTAGCTATCTTACATGATTATGTGCTTATGTGACTATGTGGGTATGGGGTCAAACTTCTAGGACACGAATTGCATTCACTGCACTCATTGAAATCATTTTGGAAAGGCACCTGATTAATGCTTTTTTCCATTTGGAAGTCTTTGAGTATTGTGGAACAATTTAATATCTTAGAGGGGTGGTGGATGGCACACACTAATTTTAGCAATTTGAAAATGCTTTTTATTTTACTTTCTGAATTAGGTATTGAGTCAGTCTTGTTGTGTTAGAGTTTGGTGATTTCATGGGTGTTAACTCGGACATTACTGTCTTATTTGTGTTTGTGTTTGTCTTGTCTTTTCACTCTTTCTTTTGAGTCTATTTCAATCATTGAGCCAAAAATTCTAAATGAAATTGCAGTCATTTTCACCTACTTCTATGTCTTTAAATCATTACATTGACCAAAGCTTTTCAAAACTGTTTCCAAAACTATGATGAAAACAAAAAGAAAAGAATTCCTCGGGATTTGTAAAACTTGATAGACTAGGAGGAAGAGAGGCATACTAAAGCCCTTAATGAATGAGATCATGTCTGTTAATGTGGGTACTGAGAAGGATCCTGACTTGGTACAGATTGGTTGTACATTGTCTTCAGAGGAGCAGCGAGCGACTAGTTGTTTTATTAAAAGATTTCAACAACATTTTTTTTGCATGGTCTTGCAAAGACATACTTGGAATTGATCTTGAGATTGTACAGCATAAGATCACTCTCGACTTTGAGACCCGACTCCTTCGCTTTCAAACCTTGATTCAAAATGTTTAACGATCAACCAAAATATAAGGCTTGTATAGCCGGATTGGAAGCAAATCTTAAGCTAGGGGCAATAAGGTCGGATACGATTGAAGGAAGCTTGCATAGCTGGATTAGAAGTAGCCCTTGAACTAGGGGCAAAAAGGTCATATGTGATTGAAGATTCAAAACTGGGTCATTTCTCAAGCCAATGGAGATCGGCAAGAAAACCAAATCCCAGAATTTGTGAACATAAAATTTATTGCTGAAGGACAATCGAGTTCTTATCCACGACATTAGGGGCAAATTCAAACCTAACTGGATGAGCCCTTACATCATCAAAGACTATTCGGTCAGGAACAACAACCATTCTCATGGATTCAGATGGCTTAGAGATCTCACAACCAATCAACATGGACAAGTTAAAATTTTCTATCCTTGAGAGGCTCACTGGACTGAGAACCCAGAAGGGCGACCCAGGCAAAAGTTGGAGCAAGAAAAAAATGAAAAAAAGAAAAAAGAAATAAATGAATAAAAAAAGAAAAGTGAATAAAGAAAAGAAAAATAGAGCTCGCAAGGTCTAAAACCAAGAAGGGGGGCTTTGGCAAAAGTTAGAGCCCAAAAGGAGAGAGTTAATACCCAAGTGCACCTTAACTAGAAATACATAAGTCCTGATTTCCATCTTTGGGATATGTAGGCAACTTCATCCTAAAGTTCGGCCCCAACCATGTTTAGCCTACTTGCCTCATCCATGTTGATTGGCTTATCCTTATTCAACTCACCTATCCTATCCATGTCCAATTGGCTCATCTTCATTCAATTCGGTTGTCCTGTTCCATTAAAAGATTCAGCTGCAAGACAAATCAAGTTCGGATTTAAGGTTGTGCATCTCAAGAGTTAATTCTATGTTGGTTGGGTAGTGGCCATTTGCAAAAATAGTTTTTGAGGATTTTTAGTGAAGTTGACTAAGTTTCTCGAAAATTATTCTATTTTTCCAAAACCGAACCATTTCTTGGATCCGAAAAGGAAAATCTCTAGTGCTCACAACTTGACTTACATGATTTCAAAATAGAAAGTAAAACAAGCATGTTAATATAAACTCTCATGTTGGTCAAAATTGTTTTAGCAGAAAGCCAAACAAAAAACATATATAGTCAAAGTGATGAACTAGGGGCACAGTCGAGTCAGGTTTTCTGTCTTTTCCCCATTGTCAATGCACTCACCAGAAAGTGCACAACTGAAGCTGGCAGTAGAAGCCAAAAGCTCTCTCATCCTCATTGTCAATGTGCTCGCCAAAAAGTGCACAACTGAAGCTGGCAGTAGAGGCCAAAAGCTCTCTCATCCTCATTGTCAATGCGCTCGCCAAAAAGTGCACAGCTGAAGCTGGCAGTAGAGGCCAAAAGCTCTCTCATCCTCCAACTAGTGAGGTATCGAGCCAAGTATGAGCTATAAATGGAGCTAGATATTTGGCCATCTCATTTGGACGGGTCTGACGTGTTCCTGAGTGGTTTTGTATCTTAGGGCGTGCTGGAACACAACCCTGAGCGGTTTTCTCAGGATGTCTAAGACACGTTCCCGAGTGGTTTTTATCTCAGGGCATGTAGGAACACGATCTTGAGTGGTTTCCTTAGGACCTCTTCTCATGAATTTAGCATGGTTAGAGCGTTCTTCCTCATCTCATGAGTCTAGCATAGTTGGAGTCTCTTCCTCTTCTTACTATTTCAGTATGCTTAGAATGTGTCCTTCCTCACACGATTTCAACATGTTTGGAATTTGTTCTTTCTCTTCTCATGATTCTAGTATGGTTAGAGTGTGTCCTTCTTCACATGATTTCAGCATGTTTGGAAGTTGTTCTTTCTCTTCTCACGATTCCAACGTGATTAGAGTGTGTCCCTCCTCACACGATTTCAACGTGTTTGGAAGTTATGCTTCCTCTCCTTATGATTCTAGCGTAGTTAGAGTGTGTCCTTCCTCACACGATTTCAGTGTGTTTGGAAGTTGTTCTTTTACCCCTCATGATTCCAAGGTGGTTAGAGTATGTTCCCTTTTCTATGAGAAGCGTAATTTGGCTTGCATCTTTCACCTTTCCTACGCGAGGCGTAGTTTAGTTTGTGTGTAGTTTGGGTTTATCCTCCCCTTCTCATCTTTATGATTTTCAGGCGGTATGCTCGTTTGTGGTTTCAATTATTGCATTGCATTGTATTATTTGCATCTTGCCGTTGAACTATGCTGGTTTGATTCCTTGCAAAGGGATACGTAGGCAACCCTTAGGTTCAACCAATTGCATCTGCATTTTGTTTGTTTGCCCAAGTCTTACGGCCTCAACAAATGGGTCGTCTTCGGGCTTTGACATTCACTCACGTCATTTTATGACTTCGAGCTCTGTCAAAGAGGGGCAACTGTAGACACCCCATTTTGACTACCCTTAAGACTTGGGCGCTTCATTTCGAACACTCGATGATGAAATGTTATACTGTGCAATCTTTCAAATTTTCAGCAAAATAATTTAGTTTTGAGCTTCAAATCCAAACCTTGCACCCCATTTGGACCAAAACTTGTTTATCTAGCTTAACCACTCAAAGAACAGCAAAACCAAAAATTGATCGGCAGGCCATTTTATTAGGCCGGCCGTACATCTTGTTGGCTAGCCGGCCATGTTCAGCGAAACAGATATTTTGCAGCAGTAGGCTGCTCCCATGCACAGGATTTGGCCAACTACTCTCTTTAGAAGATATTTCCATTGGAAGACGGATGAAAATCTATAAAAAGACCACCTCACCTCAGAGTTTAGGATTAGAACAATTTCCCAAAGGCTTAGAAGATTGCCCAAAGCATTTCTCCACCTTCTTGAATATAGATACACTATAGATACACCATTGAAGCTCAAACTTGAAGCTTTTTGATGAAGTTTTGAACCTTATTTCAGACACTTGAGAGTGCGTGGATTGAAGTTTGTGAATCAAGAAGCTCTTCTTCTTTTCAAGAGGTTGATCTTTGAACTCTTTTCATTGTCTTTCTTTTGTCCTCTTGTTCTTCATTCTTTGTTTTAAACACTGATTTTTAGAGTTGTTTTAGGCTTAAAAATGTGATTTAAACCTTGTTGAAGATAGAAGGGTTAGCCACCCTTCCATAGGCTTATCCATAGTTGTGCTCTCTTTGTTTTCTCCATGCTTTTACTCATTTTTCTTCACTTTTAGATTGATTTCAGCACACTTTTAGTTAGTTTTTGTATGAATATGGACTGTATATATGTGTTTAAAGCTTTAAATAGATAGCTTAATTCTTGAATCTATCCATCCTCTTCAAAGTTGTTGTAAGTTCTCTTCTAGTTCCATCTTTGAAGCATGGAAATAGATGTCTCATTCATATTCCATGAGTAGGAAGATGAGCATACAACAACTGTTTATCACTTTCATTCATTTGCTTAGTCTTGTTTTGATCTTGTTTTGGAGCCATATGAGAGCTCTTTCATCGGAGGTATTAGAGTTTCTCTTCTAGTTTCTTTTGAAGCATGGAAGTGGATTTCAATCCATTTTCCATGAGTAAGAAGAAGAGTCTCTTTACTTTCCTCAATGATGTAATCTCTTGTTTGTAAGCTTTATTTTCAAGAATGGCTTTCTCTAAAACCATTCACTCTAAATTTGAATACACACTCACTCTTATTTTCCATGAGATATAGTAAGTTTCATGCCATCTCTTTGAATGCTTCATCTTCTTAATTTGTCTTAGCTTTGTATTCATTGATTTTCGTCCCGTTGCTTCATTAATCATCATCTAAATACCCTTGCGATGTTCAATGATTTGTAAAGCAAACCTACTCTCTCCTTGAAAATCTTCATGACAGGAGGGAATATGAATGATGAACATCCTTTGGAAACCCTCTATTTTCTCTGTTCCAATTCTGTTACAACAGGTCTTTCTCTAAAAGCAATGGCCGCCCGACCACAATCTTGTGCGGCCGACTAGCTCATTAGGCCGCTGACCACTTTGTTTGTATGGTAGTGGTGGTTTTTCATCAAAACAGAGCAGATCCTGAGGATCAAAATAGAACTATTTTCTAACTGCGAATAGGGCAATTTCTGGCACCAAGCAGAGAGGTTTCCGAAGGATGTTGTTGCTTGTGTGCATGCGATTCCTCGCCTCTTATTCAATTCCTTTCAATTAGTATTTGTAATAATTTGTTAATAGGACCTTTAGACCCTCTTGTCAGAGGGCAAATTTGTAACATTTGATATATATCTTCCAACCTCCATTTCTTTCTCCCTTTTATTTAAATGGTTACCGTAATTATGTAGCATCATATTTTCTTTTATCACTACCATGGTTTGTATCCATTTATTCATGCATTAAGGTTCGACTCATCATACTTGACATCAATGATTATTTCTTACTTGAATACGTGCATTACCGCATGTTTCGAGTGGATTCATATGATATATTCATAGCCGAATCAAGTAGTTGCATTGTGCATATGTTGCATTAATCATGTGGATTTTTTTAGGATCATGCATTTTTCTAACTATCTTCTTTTCTTTGGCTTGCCGCGGTTGAGTACTCAGTGAGCACTTTTTGCTTTTAGCTTATTATGTGTGTGTTTGTGTTATTAAGCATACTATCATGAGGCTACTTACTTACTCTAAATAATTTTATGAATGCTTGTGGATGGAGGCTATGTTGCTTAGATTGAAATGACTTTGATTATTGTGCATATGAGTTTGCTTTTCCTTTAAGTTACACATATTCAAAACTCTTTTCAAAAAAGCATGAAATCAAAGCAATCCAAAGTAAGTGACACAACAGGAAATTATACTTTTGGCGACCAAATTTGGCGACTAAAAAAAATTTAGTCAGCAAAAGGTGTGGAATTGGTGACCAAAAATTATATTAGTAGACAAAAGTACAAGATTTAGCTACTAAATTTTTTTAGTCAATGTATAATGATTACTGGCGACCAAAAAAAATTTAGTCACTAAAAATGCAACAATTGGCGACTAAAAAAATATTTGGTCGCTAAAAATGCCACAATTGGCAAATGAAAAATGTTTAGTCGTTGTATAGTTAGTTTTGGCTACTAAAATTATTTAGTCACTGAATGAAAAACAAAAATTTATTTTTTATCTTTGACGACCAAAAGTTTAGTCACCAAAAATTTATTTTCAACGAGTAAAAAATGTTTTTGTCACTATGTAGGTAGTTTTGGCTACTAAAATTTTTTAGTCGTCGAATGGAAAACAAAAATTTTACTTTTTATCTTTGGCGATCAAAAGTTTAGTCGCTAAAAAATTATTTTCAGTGACTAAAAGAATGTTTTAGTCAGTAATTGTAATTAAAAGTTTTGGAGGGAATATTTCAAATTTTGAAATAATTCCTAAATTATTTTTGGAGGGATTGATAAATTAATTGGTGACCGACAAACATTTAGTCGAGGAATATTGGTGACTAATAATGATTCGTCGAGAAAAAAGAAATAAATTATGGTTTACACACGAAATAAGTTATCTGAGGATGTGTTTGTTTGGATGGACTGGATAAGGAGGGATTGTAATCCATCGAACTGTTAGTCTTGGGATACATTGTTCCCAGACTATTTGGTTGGACTGGATTTGTATTCTATGTTTGTTTAGTCATGAGATTAGAGGATATGGGGACGCTACTGCGCAGCCCACGCAGTAGCATCTGCTATGCGGCAATTTGAGCCCATTTTGGAGCCCATTTTGATAATCCGAACCGTTTACATTTTAGAATACGTCAAGTAGAACATGTCTGTAAAAAATCAAGTTAATCAGATATCGTTTATGCATTCATCCACTCACATTTGTATCTACAAAAATAAATACAAATGTATTTTAGCTTGATTAAAATGAATACAAATGTGAGTGGATGAATAGGTAAACGATATCCGATTAACTTGATTTTTTGCAAGCATGTTCTACTTGACGTATTTTAATATGTGAATGGTTCGGATTATCAAAATGGGCCCCGAAATGGGCCCAAATCGCCGCACAGCAGAAGCTGCTACGCGGGCTGCGCAGTCTGCGCAGCAGCCTCCCCACTTCTGAGATTAGATGTTTGGAATGAACTATTTTAGTAAATTCAATATTTGGTTGGACGGACTGGATAAGGATAAATGTTCAAAAAACTATTTTATCCTTGTAATTTATAATTTTTATTCAATACATAATTTTAAATTTGTAATCTATAATCTATAATTTAACAACACTAAAAAATTTTAATCTACAAGGCCATAATTTTTAATTTATTATTTTCAATTAAATTAAATTTATAATTTATATTTTTTATTTAATATATAATTTTAAATTAACAACACTAAAAAACTAATTTTATTTAATATATAAATTTAATTTTTTAACAATACTAAAAAAATTTAATTTATGAGGCCATAATTTTTAATTTTTATTTTTTTATTGTGAAGAAGTGGTTTAGAAATACTCTAAGGTCCAGCCAGACGTCCTTGATCTTTTGATCGCTACCTGAAAAAGGAATGAACATTCCGGTCAAGGATGCCGGAATTAGCACTCCAGCGGACAAGTTAGTATTCTCTCAAATTTACTTCTATCTCAAGTTATTTTGCCTATTCTCACATACCTCTCTTTGGTTGATGTTCCTTTATTTATATTACGTTCTGGGCCCAAGGGTTGAGCCCATTCTTAATCTCGCGCATGATTGCTTACTCGGCCTTGCGGTTGTGTGCTGGTTCCTACTCGGCTCCTTATGTGGCCGATTTGTATATTTGGCTTTAAGAGCCCTTGGACAGAGTCGAATTGTCTTTGCCTGATGTCTTCAAATCCATTTGGCCTTCCTTAGTATATTTAATTCGGCCTCTACATTTATTTAGTATATAATTTTAAATTAACAACACTAAAAAAATAATTTTATTTAATATATAAATTTAATAAAAAAATTATAAGGCCATAATTTATAATTTATTATTTTTAATTAAATTAAATTTATAATTTATATTTTTTTATTTAATATATAATTTTAAATTAATAACACTAAAAAAATAATTTATCAATATTCAAAAGACTATTTTATCATTTTTTCAATTATTTATTAAGTAATAGCATAAAGGTAAAATGAATATTTCACACATTAGTCTATAAAACACCAATTTCATGAAAATAAGCCCACTCATCCCCTTAGGATATACTAATCCCTCATATAAGGGACTGATAATCAAAAAGAACTATTAATCTAGGGAAAAAAAAAATGAACTGAATAATAAACTATTAATTAAATAATTCCTCAAAACAAGAAGGCTGTGTGTTTGGTTTGTATTTGTAGAGTAGTTTTTGAAATAAAAAAGTACAAAGTTTGTTTGGTTTGCCTTTTTCTAAATATTCTCTCTAAAATAACTTTGGTTTTTTTTTTTTTTGTAGAGTAGTTTTTGAGATAAAAAGTATAAAAATTTGTTTGGTTGTCTTTTCCTAAATATTCTCTCTAAAATAACTTTGGTTTTTTTTGTAAAGTAGTTTTTGAGATAAAAAAAAGTACAAAAATTTGTTTAATTTACCTTTTTTAAAGTAATTTTTAAGATAAAAAGTACAAAAACTTATTTGATTTGCCTTTTTGTAGAATAATTTTTGAGATAAAAGTATAAAAACTTATTTAGTTAGTCTTTTTTTTAAACATATTTCAAAAATAATTCTAAAAATTGGATAACCAAATACATTTCTGAAATTTTTTTTTAAAAATCTATTTGATTTGATCACTCTTAAAAAAAAAAAAACAAACAAACAAACAAAAAAAAACAAAAACAAAAACAAAAACAAAACTATGTGCGGAGTATATTTCCAAAAAATTTCTCCCCAAACCAGGCCTCAATCTCTTACGCCTCTGTCTCTCTAAGGCTAAGTTTGGCATGATTGAAAAAAGATAAAAAGTCAAAAAGTCACTATCCTATTTAAGTCATATCATCTTATTTAAGTCACATCATCTCTCTAACACATCACTTCAAACCCAAACCAAACCCAACCCATACTACATAAAAAGTCAAAAAAATGCACTTATTTAGGCCTAGGTGTCTCGCGCCTATGTCTCTCTCATTTATTACTCTCTCTCCGTTATGCCGGTTGCCCTCCTCCTGATATTGGAATCTCTGTCGCTTTGTCTCCATCGCCGTCAGGTTAGGATCATCACCGCCATCGAGCACCACCGTTGCACCACCGTCGCACCACCGTCGATCCACTATTTGAACATTACCCCAAGTATGTCCTCTCTATTTTGCCTTCTCTCTCTCTCTCTCTGCCTCTCTTCCCCTAATATCTATCTCTTTTTTCCACCATTTGGATTGTAACATAGTTTTGGGGAAGAAGTAAGTATAGAAATCACATTTGGCATTTCTGGTTTTCTTTTATTCATTAATCACAAGAAGATATGTTGTATGTGTTCCTTTTTGATAAAATTAAAAATGGAATATCGCCAATATAATGTTGATATCAGAAGTTAGATGTTTATCTTATTTCCTCAATAGCTAGGCTTGTCAAATATATACTAGGGAAAAATAAAGGGTGGTGGTAGCGATCATGCATAATGGAGATAACTTGATTTTGCTATTCAACTAGGAGAAGCAAATTGGATTCTTGGGTACAACCTTTGTCAAATATCTAGATAAGTCTCCTCATACTGGAGGATGGTTATCACCTTAATCCATCATCATCTCTGCTACTTGTTGATTTGTATGACGAAATTGGTCCGTAAGCATCTACGGAAAAAATTGGACATGCAGCCCCAGATTTGAGTGTCAATAATGCTTAAAACATTGTGATGAAATGTTATGGATACCATATACTGTATTTGTCTTTACTTGTTTTTAAATTGTTGTGTGAGATGGCTAACACCAACATTCTTTATTGCAAGTATGCAATACAGATGGTTTAGTTTTTTTTTTTTTTTTAGATGGGCAGTGGATGCTTTAGTTTGATGCTTGATAAGCTTTCTTGGATTCTTTCTACTTCTTAACCTTCATTCATTGTTAAATCATTAACAAAAGGCGCACTTATCTCCACTCAAATTGTTTATTTTGGTCCAAAATGAGCAATAAAAACAACTATATGTCTGCACAAAGCAGTTTATACATCTACATATATACATATATTCTTTAGGTTTTTTTTTTTTTTTGGGGTGGTGCTGTTAATTTGTTAAGATTCTTCTTTTCCTTGTCCGTTCTTAACTTGTTTCTATTGCTACTAAATCAGGGATTTGCAAAAAGCAACCTGTAATTTTACCACATTGATTGGTCAAGGGGCATTTGGTCCAGTTTATAAAGCTCAGATGTTAACTGGTGAGACTGTTGCTGTTAAAGTGCTTGCAATTGATTCCAGCCAAGGAGCAGAAGAATTCCAAATAGAGGTTAGTGGTGGTTATTGAATAAATATTTTAGGCACATGATGCTCAAAATTTTTACTATATACAACATACTCAGACACACTTGTGTTGGAGTTAAACATATATGGTGGTTTACTAGTTAGTTAGCGTGTCATAATTTGCACACACGTATTGGTCAAAGTCTCTCTCTTTAAGACTCGTCCGAGTGGGGTACCTAGGCCCTGCTCCCAGCTCAAGTAACACTGTTGGAATTTCTTGGTCCCTCCAGATTGAGACCTTGCTTGTTGGGTGTTTGACCAGCGGACTGGACCCGAGCTGCAGCAGGTCTAGTGATGCCTAGCATAGCGACAACACTCAGCTTGCTGATTGGCCCAAGTGTCTGTGAGCTGGAGATTAGCAACTGTCTCACCAGTTAACATTGGTGCTTTAACTTAGTTTATTTGATGTGTTCATGCTATTTTCTTTCTTTACCAATTTTTTTTTTTCAAGAGTTTTTATACCATTGCTATGCTCTTTCTCCCCAGTTGTCCATTATTTTTCCCAGTGTATCTGTGACATACATTTCGTACCTACAGATGAGTCTGATAAGTGAACTTTGTTTGAGTATTTTCAATCTGCCATTTTTCGAATCTTCTCTAAGATGATGGGATTTTAATATTATCCCACCATTTATTAGATGCCTTCCAGTTGTAGAAGTAGATTGTCAACTATCAGAAAATGGAAGCTACCTGTGCTTTACACTTGCCAATGTTGTTCTCAATTGAAGTGGAGGAACCTTGCAATTTTCTGCATCTTTATGTTAAAAAGCAAGAACTAGCACAATATTCCCAAAAAAATAATAGTGTTGCCCTTTGTATCATTTTTTATAGTTGTTGTCTGTGAATGAGCTGACATAATCTTCCATGGGAGGCACAAGTCCTATAATGTTGCTTCTTTTTTTCCAACCATTTGAAAGGAAAGCTATTATGTTTGGATATTGATTTTGTTGGAGAGAATAGAAAAGAAAAGGGAATCAAATTATTCACTTTTTTTATGGGTTTAAAAAAATTATATATATATATATGCATATACACACATTGAAGAGGCTTCAGGCTTCTTAAGAATATGCCATCTCAGAGATTTGGTGTGCATGTGCTGGTTTCCTGCTTGATCCACATGACATGTTGTATCACAAAGTGCACAGAGCTTGTAATGGTATGATGGTGGGCTATTATTTGATGGTGTGAACTTGTCGTCCCAATGATTTGCACATAAAACATTGTATTTCTATTTATTTTCAATTGCTGGAAGTTGTATGAAATTTTTGGTTTTTTAAATTACGTATGTGGAAATTTTCTGATTGTCAATTATTTCAAGATTTTTCACACTAAAAATTAAGAATCAGAGACAGCTTTACTTAAAGTATATGCCGTTACTTGACCTGCTGCTCTGTTTCTTCCTCAGTGCACCTCAGAGAAAGGTGGAAGTGAGACGATGGACCTGATTGATTGTAGAATAAAAGTTTGGTGGCCAATGGACAAGAAGTAAGTATATGTTGGTCTAGATAAGAAAAAAATTGAGAGATATATGTAGGCCTAAGAAAACAACGTGTATTGAACTTCCTGATTTTCTTACGCATCCATTTTCTGTTAAGAAATAGTCTGGATCATTTCCTGTTTCAAGTAAAATGAGTTAGGTTAAGGCAACTCACACCGTTCCTGTCAAAAGTTCTATGCTTAAATCTTTTTTCAATGGTATCAGATGTCCTTTAGACATGTGTCTTTGTTGTGTCTCACCAGAGGGTTTACCATGGCTTAAGTTTATTCTTCACTTTTTTATGAAATGACTTATTTATTTGCATCCATCAACACAAAAAGCCTTATGAACACTGAAAGCCTTGGAAAGCCTCAATTTTTCTTCCTTCTAAGATTAGCCATAGAAGCCAACCAAGCAATAACTGCAAATAAGCACAAAAAATTAAAATAATTTATCAAATCATGAAGGAATAGATGCCAGATGTCTAAAAAAATGTTTTGCCTCTGAATGCTCTGTGCTTCTCATAATTTTGTTATGTATTTAGGAATGCTTACACTATGGTTCTGCCCAATTGTGGAGAGAAATTTTTACTCTGGACTTGTGTTGACTATGACATCACATGTAAAGCAAATGGCAAAATAAATTGAGGCTGCACAAGAAGGCCTTTTTTTATTTATATTTTTAAATATGCCAATATGTCGTCAATACTAACGATTTGCATTATTTTCACATATGGTTTTTGGCATGGAGTTGTGGATACGACTTTTTCTTGGCAAGTACAGAAGACATTGGTCTTGTTTGGTGTAGCTGTTAAAACAGATTATAGATTATAGCTTAACAGATTATAGATTATGACTTTAATCAGAAGCTGTTAATCTGTTTGGTGTAATTATTGGATTATAAATTCAAGTTGCTGAGTAGTGTTTGTTAAATAAGCTGTAAAGTAACTTATTCAATTAACTTTTATTTTTTATTATTCACTACTTGTCTACATTTAAAAAATAATAATAATATTTTATAGTCCATTGGGTCTTTTTCTATTTTTAAAAAAATAAAAAATAAAAAAATCTAAGAGTATAACCGTGAATTAACATATCCACAGCAAAAGCTAATAATTAGAAGCAAGGGGTGAGCAACTTTTCAGAATCAGCTTTTTTGACTTAAAATAAGTTGTTAGAATCAGAAGCTGTTTGAAATAAGTTTAGCCAAACAGACCAAAATAACTTTTTAAAAGCCAAAAGCCATAAGTTGGCTCAAAAAAGCTCCACCAAACACCTCCATTGTGTTGATTCAACTTACTTTTGTTCGTACAAATTATTTTTTTGGCTTGGTACATATCCATGATTTGGCGTGATACAGATTACCTTTGGATGTAGTACAACTAAGTTTTTGGTGCGGTATAGATTATTGTTTTGTCATATGGTATAGATTACCATTTAGATATGAAATTTACTTTAAAAAAATGTTATGTATGGAGTGTGGTATAGATTACTGTTTTCTCATAGTATGGATTACCTTATGGATATTAAATTTTCTTAATCCTATGTTATCTATGGAATTATATTTTTGAGGTTGGATTATACTTGGTCGATATGGAATTTCTATGACATTTATAATTTTCCGGTAAATATGAATTTTTTGGATGGTTGGAAGTTAATTAATGTGTGCATGTTGTCAAATGGTTGCTAATTTAATCAATATTCAAGGATTATTTTGTTTATATATATAGGGTATAGGTTGCACTAATAATGGAATAAATGCAGGTGGTTGAGAAATTAAATTTTTAAAAAAAATTATGAAGTTTTTGGCGACTAAATATATTGGTGGCCAAAAATGCAAGCAAAGGTTTTGCTGACTAAATATTTAGTAGTAAAAATGAACAAATGGCTTTTGGTGACCAAACAGTTAGTAGCCAAAACAAATCAAAATGAAGGAATAAACTATTGCCGACAAAATATTTTGGTCACGGAAAACATGACATCCTTCGGTGACCAAACAATTTGGTCGCAAAAGAATGAAATGAAAAAGATCCACCCTTTTGGCGACTAAAATGTTTAGTCGTGAAAACTGACAAGGACCAATCAATTTGGTCGCGAAAGAGTGAAATTAAAACTTCCAACCTTTTGGCGACAAAAATGTTTAGTCTCCGATAACTGAATATCACTTTCGGCGACTAATATTTTTTATTGCCAAAATGTTTCATTTGCCTACTAATAAAAGTTTAGCAGCGTAAAGTATACTATTAGCAACCAAGCAAAGTTTAGTCGGCAATACTATCGCCGACAGTGTATTGGCGACTATCTGGGCGACAAAAAATAATAGTCGCCATTTACTTTTGGCAATCAAAATATGGGGCTTTGGCAATTAATATTTTAGTCGCCAATTGTGTTATTTCCTGTAGTGTGACGTGGTCTATACTTGTTTGCTTCACAGAGTAATGTTAGTATATTAAATATTCAAAACATGAGTATATAATGTACATAAAATTTACATCATGATTTAGTAAAAGCCAATCTTTGATCGGGTGAGTAATATGCTCAATTCATGATCTTTCCCTCTCGTACCCATGGTTTTGAAAACCGGACCGGACCGGCCGGTTAGACCTGTTGAACTGTCGATTGGTTGGGGTTCCAGTCCGGATATACCCTTTGAACCTATCGAAGTCAAAAACCGGCCTATTTGGAGAGAATTGGGAAAATCGGCGATTGAACCACCAAACCGGTCGACCCGGCGCCAGGTCACTAAGACTAAAAATTTTGAACTTTTTTTGGATATTTTCTATATTTTATATTCTTTCTTTCTTTCTTATTTTATATATATATATGTTGTGAGGAATTCTATTGAAAATTTCAAATTATTGTAAAAATTTCTATCTATATACAAGAAAAAAAAAATTCTTCTAAAAAGAATTCAAAAAATTCATATGGAATTCAATTGAATTATTTCAATCAAATTTATTAGAGAGAGATTTGAAATTTTGATATCCTTTCAAAATTTTTGTTCTTCTTTCAATTAAATTATTTGAATTAAAATCATATGGAGGGATTATTGAATATTTGATTTCCTCTTCCAAAATTAAAATTAGTAATATTTTAAAATATATTATTATATTTTTTAGGAAAAAAAATATTAGTAGAAATATTTAAGATGATTTAATATTTTATTTTTTTTAATTTATAATTTTATTACTTATATTTTTATTTAAATATAAATTTAATATATTTATAATGTCACGGTTTGATTCTGGTTCAAACCGACGGTTGAACCGGTGACCCGTCCACCCGATCTCTTTTCCAGTTCGCTCACTAGATTGGCTTTTAAAACATTGCTCATACTTAAGTTCCCGAACCAATACACTTTGGTTATAACGAACAAGTGGCTTTTGGCACGAGTCACAGGTTTCTTAAATTTTTCAAAAACATTTAGGTGGCGACTTTAAAATCTGGCAATGTAATCCATTTTTGACATCTCTGATGATTAATGGATTTTCTAGGATTTGCCAGATTTCGACTCATTCATTTTATGTTTCACATTTCACTTGTGAAACTAGATTCAGAATCACAGGAGTTCGAACTGTAGGGCAATCACATCCGAGAAGACTAAACCCCTCCGAGGAGCACGAAAAACCAGCTACAGTGGCCTGCTGCCACCAAATCCTCCAGATGCTGCTTCAGTGGTATGCAATATTTAGTGCGGTGCCCAACTTTATCGTGGAAGGTGTACCAGTATCTCTCATCATAATCCCTCTACTCTACTCCCAATTTGGAAGGCCGCTGAACAAAGGGTTTATTGCGTATTTCACTAAGTATTAGATAGATAGGCTTCTTAAAAACCATCGTGATGGCGGTGCGAACCTTTACCTCCTTGCTTTGGTTTCCTCATTAACTTGGGGAGGGTCACCACGATTGTTGTAGTTCGGCTGGCCTTTCTTTCAAACTGTGGTAGCCTTGGCTCAAGTCTTTTTGTCCAACATCGCTGTTGTGCCGGACTGTGCCTTAGTGCAGGTGCCATCCTCCTCCACCCTGATGTGTTGGTGCACTCTTTCTATCAAAGCTTCCATGGTAAGAGGTGGAGTCATTGTCATGGAGTCCCTTAATCTGTGCCCAACCGGAAAGCTCTTGTATTGGGAAATAGCTAGGTTGGTGGGACATTTGCCAATCTAATTGAAGGTCTCCTAGTATCTATTGTTGTAGGACTTCAACGTCTCTTTCTCGCCCATGTGAATGACAAGCAATTGGTCGACTTCCACAGGCGTCTTGGTGTTTGTTTTGAATCTAGTAACAAATGACTCTGAGAGTTGTGCCCAGGAGGCAATGTTGTCTTCTGGCAACCTCTCAAACCGAGTCAAACCCAATTCCTCAAGACTTAACGAAAGCAAGATGCACGTCAAGGACTCATTCTACCTGTGTATAGCCATAACTTGTTGAAAGCGACTAAGATGCATGTACGGATTTGACTTCCCGTCGCAAATCATAAACTTTGGCTGGTTAAAGCCTAAAGGCAGTGGTGCGTTCTCTATCGTCGGAATAAACAGCGAGCTCTACAATCTTACCAACGCTCTGTCTGCTAGTTCATAGGCAAGGTGCGACATTGGCATTGTAACCTCGACGCTTCCATGCTTCTTAGGAGTCAATCGCTGCAAAGCAGATACTCTTTGCGGGTTCTGTGCTGGGGCAACTTCACTCCTACGTGCCCGTTCTTCTAAAAAAGTCTACAATCTACCAGTCTGGGCAACTCAGTATGTCGCGAAGAAGTTTGATGATTGTGTAAGGGTCGATAACTGCTCCCTTCAGTATATAATCTTTTAGACCTCGTCCTCTCAGATTTAGAGTAACAACTTCTAGAAGTTCTTGAATGAGTGTCACTTGTCCAGAGGCTTCTACTCTCAGAATGTGTGGGCGTGGCATGCCTATCCCGATCCCTAGAATGGCAGGATTGTGTTCGCCCTTTGCGGATCTCCACCCCAGCCACGCCTTTGCCTTTCACTTGGCGTTTTAGAGTCTCCATGTTTGCTGTCATCCTTCTAATCAATGCGTCATGCTCCCTTATACAATCCTCTAAAACCTAGGTGTCCGTCTGTCATCTTTGGCCATATGGGCTTCAGCAGTGGCGAGGGCTTAAAGCTCGTTTTTCTCGCGCACACCTATGAGGGTTTCGTCGTTGCGGGTCTAAGTCTGCCATGGCTGGAGCAAGAGGTGATGTAGGCCGAAAGATACTGCATTGAGGTCAATTAAGTTACATTTTTAGTCTTTTAATGTTGTTTATTTGGTGGAGATGATGTGTTTTGTGCACTTGTGCAAATTTGGCAGGCAACACGTACATTCAAGCAAAAAAGGGTGCAAAAACAGATTCTCCGTGCAAGGAGCAAAAATCCTAAAATACCACCTCATCGCATGTGCGGCCAAGCTCCACTGCACGTGCGGCCCACCACCGCTCGAGCGACCCACATAGGCACTAGAGCGCCCCACCTAGGGTTGCGTACGTGAAAATTTAAGGCTCTTCTGCTGGGAAGAAAAAGAAGAAAAGGAGTTCGAAAAATATTCTAAGGAAAAGGGAGGCTAGGCTTTGAAGAGAGGGATTCTAAAACTTTGAAGGCAACTTTAATGTTGGCTTCTTCCTCTTCCACCTCTTCTACCTCGTCCTATTCCTCCATGAGTGGCTAGTCTTCCAGTTTTAGAGTTTTGATGAAACCCTAGCCATGTAAAGGGATTTTTCTTAAGATTTGATTGTGAAACGGTTTGAATAAATTTGTGGATATTTTAGAAGTTTATATTAATTTTCCTTTTCATCTCATCAAGTGTTTTACTCTCTGTAATTGTTTAATGCTTTCCATACATTAGTTTTCTTTGTATTTGTGTTCAAAGTATGAGATGAGTCATGCTACGAGAGACGGGTCGTGTTGCTACCATATTTTAGAGCAAACGCCTCATGCTACTTGAGATGACTCGTGCCTGTACGTTGAACACAACAATCCTCTTGATCAATGTTTCAAATTTGTAGTTGTGAAATATTGGGTAGCTCAAACCAGACTACAATTGATGGCCGATATTAAGTCTTATTTATGTGGTTAATGGTAAATTCTTTGCCCTAAGATTTTCCCAAAAAATAATATCTCAAACCCTACGTTTAATTGTCAATTTAATTTCTCAATTTCATTTAATTCTCTTTTAGTCATAATATTTCTCAATCTTTTTAATCAAAATTAATTTAGGAATTTAACCATTAAATTAATCTAATTTCCCGTTTGTTTCTGTGAATCGATACCTGGACTTACTACTATTCTAAGGAACTTAGTTTAGTGTTTATATTTGGTGTGTGAAACGACCCATCAAATTTTGGCGCCGTTGCTTGGGACTTTTGGAGAAACTGATTAATTTAAAGTTATATTCTTATTTAAATTTTTAATTTAGAATTTTATATTTTAGTGTTGCTAAGTGTGCAAAGTCTTTGCAAGTAGAGCTATCACTGAAATGCAAGCGGAGGGCAACTGAGCTTCAAAAACAAACTGCAGCACTAGAGTGCTTTAAAAAAAAAAGGCAAACACTCACAAGCAAAGCACCAAAGTGCTAAAAAGGAAAAAAAAAAGCTCAATTAGAGGTTGGAGACAACGGTCTACACGTCAAGCACCCGCAAGACGAGTAAAGCGTTTTCGTTAAACCACTATGAGTATTTTTCCCTTTGGTATTTTGCTTTCATAGCTTAGTGCACAAAGTCGGAACTTAGTGTGTGTGTGTGTGAGTGGTGTGTGTGAGTGGTGTATGCACGAGCGCCGTTCTTGTCGCCCTGAATTGTGGAATTTGGACCTTGAACTAGAAAGGACTCTTAGGAAACTTAGAGCCTCTTCCCATGTTCCTAGGCTTGAATATCCATATCCATACCTCGAGCCATTAGAGATAGTGAACTTAAATGACCTAAATGGGCCCAACTAGACCCTTAAGGATTACTTCACACCCACGGCATATACATCACCATCATGCATCCAGTTACCTAACACCATTGCTGCTCATTATGAGATTAAGTCCAGCACCATCAAAATGTTCCTATCATTCCATGGACTAGCTCATGATGACCCTTATAAACATCTGCATGAATTTCTAGAAATTTGCTCTACAATAAGGACCCAGAATTTCACAAATGAGGCCTTAATGTTACGATTGTTCACATTTTCATTAAAGGACAAAGCCAAACACTGGCTGAACTCCTTACCTGCTAATTCTATCACAACTTGGGATCAATTCCAACAGAAGTTTTTGGAGAAGTACTTTCCCATTGGTAAAACCAACCAACTTAGGCGAACCATCACCAATTTTGCTCAAATTGATGACGAACAATTTCATGAAACATGGGAAAGATTTCGTGACCTTCTCCAACAATGTCCCCATCACCAAATGCTTGATTGGCAACTTTGCAGATCTTTTAATATGGCTTAACTGAGCCTCACCGCCAAATGGTGGATTCTTCTTGTGGTGGGACATTCATGTCAAAAAATGACATCGAGTCATGACAATTATGTGAGAACTTAAGTGACAATTCCCTCTACCATGCCTCCGCAGCCCGGCAAGTCCAACAACCGGTAGTTGGAGCCCCGAAAACCAAGGGCATTTATGATGCAGGGCAAAACCTAGAGTTAGCCCAACAAGTAGAGGCATTGTTCCACAAGATGGACCAATTATTAGCTTTGGGACATGCCTTTACACAACAAGATCAGCCTCAATTTTACGAGGCATGTGCTATTTGTGCAAGTCTTGCTCATGACTTGAGTGAGTGCCCTTCGGCATCACAATTTCCAAAATTAGTCCAAGAGCATGTAAATGAGGCTCAAGGATTCTCTAACTTGGGTAATGACCCATATTCCAACACATATAATCTGGGATGGAGAAATCACCCTAATTTTTCATGGAGACCTCCTTCACAAGGCACTTTTTACAATTCTCCACCACCAAGGTAGAATTTTAATAATTTTGCCAACCAATCTTCTTACCGAGCACCACAACCTTACCGACCATCACAACCTTACCGGCAACCACAACCCTCGCCTGTTCCTCAAGGCAACACGGCCTTTGAGACTCAGGTGTTAGAAGTTCTCTCAGAACTTAAGGGCTTAGCACCAGTAATTCACTCCTATACTCACTCCATTACCAAGCTAGAGGCCCAATTGGATCAAATGGCTAATAACATAAATAGGAGAGATGAGGGAAAATTACCGAGTTAGACTGTGGCCAACCCTAAGGGTCAATATGGGGCAGAGGTGTCTAGTTGGAATGGAAAGCACCATGAACAAGTGCAAGCGGTGATCACTTTGAGAATTGTGAGAGAGTTAGAGCCTAGGCCAGTTGCGTCTGAAACAACTAGGGCCAAGAAGAGTGACCACAGTGGTAAACACAAAGAGGCCAAGGGTAAGGGAGAAACACCTAAGGGGGATGACTTAGTCCCTAGCATTTCACATAAGCCTAAGGCACCCTTTCCCCAATGCCTTGAAACACCGTCCTCTTTTAATAAGAATGCGAAAGCCATGGAAGCGATGATGGTGGTCTTTAAACAGGTGAAAATCAACCTTTCCCTGTTAGAGGCAATTAAGCAAGTACCCTCCTATGCTAAATTTTTGAAGGACCTTTGTACACAAAAGCGTAAATCTAGGACACACATGTCCCAAAAGGTCATACTCATGGAGCAAGTAAGTTCTATTTTATTGAGTTAACACCCCCCCAAGCTTAAAGACCCAGGTGCCCCAACCATTGCATGCATTATAGAGGACCATTTCATTTATAGGGCCTTATTAGATTTAGGGGTTAGTGTCAATTTGTTGTCGTACTCTGTGTACGAGGAATTTGGGCTTGGCGAGTTGAAGCCGACTATTGTCACACTCCAATTGGCTGACCGGTCCCTCAAAGTGCCACGTGGCATGATTGAGGATGTCCTAGTAAAGGTCGATAGGTTTTATTTTACTGCTTACTTTTTGGTTTTAGATATGGAACCGGTAGCCAGCTCCAGGAAACAAATCCCAGTGATCTTCGGTCGACCTTTCTTGGCTATGGCTAATGCATGCATAAATTGTTGTAACGGGGTTATGGATGTTTCATTTGGAAATATGCAAGTGAAATTCATTGTTTTCCAAGCATCCCAACAACCCCATGAAAGAGAGGAGTGTTTATTTGTGGATGTAGTGGATGGGATTGTGGAGGAGACTTTACCCTCCATTCTTGTAGAGGACCTTCTAGAGGCTTGTATAGCTCATTTTGGGTTCGAAAATTTTGATATTGACGGGTCGGTTGAGGAGGTGAACACCTTACTTAATTCTTCTTCTACATCAGATTTTTCTCTATGGAAAGCCCGGTTTGAGTCCCTTCCTCTGTCTAGAGAGACTTTCATACCATCCCTAGTCACATCACCTACACTTGAGTTGAAGCCACTCCAGCCACACTTAAATATGCATTTTTAGGGCCAAAGGATACTTTACCTGTCATTATTGCATCTGACTTAACTGCAGAGCAGAAAAGTCAATTAATGAGTATTCTTGTGGCACATCGGAGTGCTATAGGGTGGTCAGTGGCTGATTCAAGAGGGATAGATCCCTCCATGTGCATGCATTATATACATCTAGAGGAGGATGCCAAACCTTCTCGGGAAATGCAACAAGAACTTAATCCCAACATGAAGGAGATAGTGAAAAATGAGGTGTTGAAATTGTTAGATGCGGGTATTATATACCCCATCTCGGATAGCAAGTGGGTAAGTCCCACACAAGTGGTGCCCAAGAAATCGAGCATCACTGTTGTTGAGAATGAGCGAGGAGAGTTAGTCCCCACACGAACCACTACTGAGTGGCGAGTGTGCATTGATTATAGGAGACTGAATTCCATGACTAGGAAGGATCATTTTCCCTTACCTTTTATTGATCAGATCCTAGAGCAGTTAGCAGGGCAGAGCTACTATTGTTTCCTTATTCTAGTTACAATCAAGTTCCTATGTATCCGGATGACCAAGAAAAGACCACCTTCGCATGTCCTTTTGGCAGTTTTGCCTATCACCGAATGCCCTTTGGGCTTTGCAATGCACCGGCGACCTTTCAACAGTGCATGATGGCTATCTTCTTTGACATTGTGGAGAAATTCTTAGAGGGCTTCATGGATGACTTCTACGTGTTTGGGCTGTCTTTTGAGAAATGTCTCCAGAACTTAACTAAAGTACTTACTCGATGTGTGGAGACAAACCTTGTTTTGAGTTGGGAGAAGAGCCATTTTATGGTTCGTGAGGGTAGTGTTGGGACACATTGTGTCCCATCGAGGTATAGAGGTTGACAAAGCTAAGGTTGACCACATTGCAGGCCTTCCTCCACCCACTTCTGTGCGTCAAGTTAGGTCTTTCTTAGGGCATGCAGGTTTTTACCGTCGATTCATCAAAGAGTTTAGCAAAATATTCCGTCCTTTGTGTAGTTTACTTGCTAAGGACGCAACTTTTATCTTTGATGATGCATGTTTGAAAGCGTTTGAAACACTTCAAGCGGCCCTTTCTACTGCCCCTATCATGCAATCTTCTGAGTGATCGCTTCCGTTCGAGATCATGTGCGATGCATCTGATTATGCCCTCGGTA
Source organism: Camellia sinensis (assembly GCF_004153795.1). NCBI lineage: Eukaryota > Viridiplantae > Streptophyta > Magnoliopsida > Ericales > Theaceae > Camellia > Camellia sinensis. The sequence goes on from NW_021027018.1 coordinate 1,660,739, forward strand.
CTGTCTTGGGCCAAATGGTGAATAAAGTGTCCCATATCCTATGCTAGTCGTACTCTTTTTGATGCTCAATTAAACGACACTGCCACTGAGAAAGAGTTACTAGCTATTGTCTTTACACATGATAAGTTTCGGTCTCATCCCCTAGGATCTAAAGTCATTATATTCACTGATCATGCCGCTTTGCGGTACTTATTGTCCGAAAAAGAGACCAAACCTGGGTTGATTAGGTGGATTCTACTCCTTCAGGAGTTTGACCTAGAAATCCTGGACAAGAAAGGATCCAAGAATGTAGTTGCAGATCATCTATACTGCATCTTTATTGAGCACATGAGTGATCCCTTAGCCTTGCACGACTCGTTTCCAGATGAGGAACTTCTTGCAGTAAAGTCACCCTCTCGTGGTTTGCTCACATAATGAATTACTTGGTAGTTGGTCAAATTCCTAAAACTTGGTCTAAGCAACAAAGACCAATTTTTCTCACAAGTCAAGCACTATTTCTGGGAAGACCCAGAATTATTCAAGTATTGCCTGGATCAACTGATTTTGCATTGTGTGCTTGAGAGTGAAACCCATAGCATTCTCACCTTTTGTCACTCTCATGCATGGGGCGGCCATTTAAGTGGCCAGAAAATGGCAGCCAAGGTTTTACAATGTGGGTTCTACTGGCCCTCTATCTTCAAAGATGCCCATAACTTCTGTAGAGTTTGTGCGTTATCAACACATGGGCTCTATGTCATGGTGAGATATGATGTCGATGACCCCTATTTTGATTGTTGAGATTTTTGATGTCTGGAGTATCGACTTCATGGGCCCCTTTCCACCATCTTTGTGGATTTGAATACATTTTGGTGGTTGTAGACTATGTCTCCAAGTGGGTTAAGGCAGTAGCCACCATAACGAATGACTACAAAGTTGTGGTTAAATTCCTCCATGAGACCATTTTTTGTCATTTTGGGTTCCTACATGCCATAATTAGTGACGGTGGCAAACAATTTTGCAATCGATTCTTCGAGTCATTGGTGCTCAAATACATGGTCACCCACAGAGTTGGCACTCCCTATCATCCCCAAACTAGTGGTCAAGTGGAGGTTTCTAATGGGAGGTTAAACACATCCTCGAGAAAACTGTGTGGCTCGATAGGAAAGATTGGTCCACCAGGTTGGTTGATGCTCTTTAGGCTTATCGTACTGCATATAAAACACTCATCAGGATGTTTCCATATAGGATTGTGTTCAGAAAACCGTGCCATCTCCATGTTGAGTTAGAACACTAGGCTTTGTGGGGCATTAAGAAGTTCAATTTTGATATGGCCAAAGCCGATGACCATCGAAAACTTTAACTTTTAGAGGAGCTCCGCAATGATGCATATGAGAGCTCTAAAATTTACAAGGCTAGGACTAAGGCATTTCATGGTAACATATTTCTCGTAAGTCCTTCGAGCCGCCCCAAAAAGTGTTTTGTTCAATGCCAAATTGCGTTTGTTCCTAGGTAAACTCCGGTCTCGGTGGGATGGCCCATATGAGGTTATTGAAGTCTTTCCGCATAGGGCAGTTGAGATTAAAAATCCACAAGATGGTGCGACCTTCAAGGTCAATGGCCAAAGATTGAAACATTATGTGGATGATATTGAGACAGGGGAGATGATTGAGGTTGTCCACTTGACGGACCCAATATATCTTCCATAGTAATTGCTTTGAGTTTAGGAGACTTTAAATCCTCTAAAGGTGTAATTCCTTTCATGTTTGCCATGTCCGAATGGCATCTGACGGTTTGGTATAGCCATCTAACTGTGTTTGTAGTGAGTTCCTAGGAGACCAACTTAGACGGCGGAAATTAGAGCTCGAATGGCAAAGCCTAGAACACAAAAGTTTAGAAATTCTGAAACTAAAGTCTGGTTTAAAAACCCAGGGGTGGAGAGATTGCTTCAAAACCACCTCAGCTTGAACTCTGTATGGCAACTCTATAGGTCGAGTTAGCTTTATGCGCTTCGATTTGGGATACCAAATCAACATAGTCTGTCAACCTATTGGAGAATAGGGAAAGTTACAAATATTGTTAGGGAGAAAAGTAGTACTTGTCGTTTTCGCGTGAAGATTATACTTTTGTTAAGCATTTCGATATTTTCAAAATACTATATTTATTTCGAATGTGAAATGAAGGTGGAAATGGTTTGACAAGTTTTGGGTTGTATTTGGTTTAAATAAATAAAAAAAAAGAAAAAAAAAAAGTGCAACAGACCGCACGTGTGGCCCATATGGGCGCACGAGCGGAGGCCCCAAAATATAGATCGCACGAGCAGAGGCCCAAGCTGCACGAGCGGCCCAAGCCCAAATACACACTGCGCAAGCGTCGTTGGAGCGGCCCAATTCCACTACACAAGCGGCCCAAAATTCAACACTCGTGCGGCCCAAATGGGCACACGAGCGGTCCATTCCAAAAACAAAATATATATATATATATATGGAGTGCACGAGTGGAGGCCCAGGCTGTACGAGCGGCCCAGGCTTAAAAGCACACTGCTTCAGCCGACCCATAATTCACCGCACGTGTGGCCCCCTTGGGCGCACGAGTGGCCTGGTAACAAAAATAAATAAAAAATAAAAAATTGTGTTTAGATTTTATTATGTTATTTATTTATTATTTATTTTAATTATTTTTTCTTTTCCTTCACAAAAAAAAAATCCTACAAATTGTTTTTTTCTTTATTTTTATTTACTTTTTTTTTTATTTCTTCAAAAAAAAAAAAAAATCACTTCTTTAAGCCAAACCCTAGACCCACATTCACCATCACTCTCTAGATATTTTCTCTCTCTACCTCTCAACATCTTCTTTGCTCTCTCTCTCTCTCTCTCTAACTCACAAACTCACAACCCCTCCAAGTCCCACCATCACCAACCCTTATTCCTTCAACCTTCACTCACCTTTTTCTCACCACCACCTTCCCACTGGAGCATCACCATCTTCTTCGACCGACGATCTTCCGACGGCCATTTTTTCCGACGGATCTACATCTTCGTCTTCCTTTCTTTTCTTCTTACTTTTTTTTAAGGTAACCACTCTCTTTTTCTTCAAATTTCTTAGTTTTTACTTGTAATATTAGTACATTAGTAGTTTAATGGTTGTTTTTTAGGCTTATTCTTCATCTCGTTTATCATCTTCATCCTCACAGACCAAAAAAAAAAAAAGTGTTGCAGTAACCAAGCAACAGACCACTGCGCATGCGGCCATCTCCGGCGCATGGCCGCACGTGCAGCCCAAAAAAAAAATCACAAATAATAATAATAATAATAATTTAGCTTGTTATAGCCTATTTTTGTATAATGTAGTGGTTTAGTTTAAATGTTTAGTTAGTGATTCTTATTAGTTTAATTGGTTAGTGAATTGTTTTTACTTTTGTTTTAATTGTTTAGTTAGTGATTTAGTTTTATTTTTATTTAGTGATTTAATTGTTAGTTTAATTGTTTAGTAGTTTAGTTTTTATTTTTATTTTTTGTATTTTTATTTTAATAATAATAATAATAATAATTTAGCTTGTTATAGCCTATTTTTGTATAATGTAGTGGTTTAGTTTAAATGTTTAGTTAGTGATTCTTATTAGTTTAATTGGTTAGTGAATTGTTTTTATTTTTGTTTTAATTGTTTAGTTAGTGATTTAGTTTTATTTTTATTAAGTGATTTAATTGTTAGTTTAATTGTTTAGCAGTTTAGTTTTTATTTTTATTTTTTGTATTTTTATTTTATTTTATTTTAGTTTAGTTTTCTTTTCTTTTCTTTTCTTTTCCTGTACTAAATTTTTTTTTTCTTTTATTTCATACTTTGATTTGCCTGTTTTTCTTAAGTTAGTTATTTATTTTATTTTTATTTTCTTAAAAAAAAATTGAAATAAAAGTAATCCAGTAGTGTGATGACAATGAGGTTTTGAGTGATTTGTACATGCATACGTTATTTGATGAGTGCTGATATAATAGTTCCACGTTTTTGGTTGTGTTAGTTGTATTATTTTGTGCAGATATGTCTACATCATTCCGCCGAGCACCCAAATGGCCTCGCAATGCTAACATTGCCGTTAGGGATGTACTAACTGACACCTGGGCCAACAAACCAATTTCCTGTGACACACCCTTTGATGTGGACTTCTTTTGGCGCCATCAACCCACTGCGTGGAGTGTTTGACAACTTGAAGACCAGAGCCTCCTGGGCATCTGCACTGTCACTGAACTGGCATATCATCGCACTGTGCGAGTCTTTTATCAAAACATGTACATCAGTGACGAGGCCCCAGGAGCTCTTTTGTCCGTTGTTGATAGAGTGGAGTTAGTGGTCACACCAGCTTCCATTGCCGAGGTTTTCCACTATTTCATGGACACTCCCAATGCAGAGCAGTTTCCGATGTTCACTCAGGAACTCATAATCCCGGCACTGGTGATCAATTTTATGAGAGGCGACAGGATGATGACAACCGAACTGGCATCCAGTGGGCTAACTTACTGCGCCGCCTCCTCTTCCTTGATGTGGTTCTAAAAAAGAATGTCATCCCTCTAGGCCACAAGGAAGAGCAGCGAGGGGACTTCCTCCGTGCCTTGCACTGATTTGATGTCAAGTTTTGGGTCGACATCCCTATTTTGATCTTCAACCAGATGGCATGTATCCTTAATAAAGTCAAGTTGCGCAACACCCGAGGCGGTTCTACATGGGCCCTCCCTTTCGCCAACCTCATCACTGCACTCATAAAAGGCCAAGGGACATACCCACTTGAACCCAATGAGGTTCAGCTTCCACCGCCAACGTTTTATGGTAAAACCCAATGACGCCAAACCGCTGCTCGTCTGCTACCTCCACTTCTCCTCCCCAATGCCCCAGCTAATCCTAATGATGTTCCGGTAGAGCTCACCGCCATGCTAGCACCACTACCATTCCATATGACACAAGCGCAATAACAGGCTCTTTTGGATAATCAAGCTGCTATTCAGCAATCTGTGGTTGATCTCAGGACAGACTATCAGGCATATCGGGATTACTCGCAAACGGCGCTTGATGGGTATCAGCAGTCAGTTGTGTCTTTGCAAACTGACTTCTACGTATACCAGGAGTTAAGCCAGTAGCAGTTTGATCAGCTTGGCGCTAGGGTTCATGACGAGGCATTCGAGACTCGGACACTGATGCATGCCTTATTTGAGCAGCATTTTCCACCACCGCCAGATCCAAATCAGTGATATCCATTCTATTTTCTTTGTTTTGTTTCTTTATTTCTTTTTGTTCTGTTTTATTTTATTTTTCTTTTTCTTTTCCTTTTATACTGTATAGTCAAAAAAAAAAAAAAAAGTGTATTTGTGTGTCTGTTTGGTTCGTCCTTACCTTGCTGGATGTGTGCCTATGTCGTCTGGTAAGATCCTCTGTCTCTCATTTTACTATCTACTTTACAGTTGCTTTCATTAAGGACAATGTTGTATTCCGGTTGAGGGGTGAGGGTATTTATAATAACAATTCATGTTTGTATTTGCTACACTTGATTGCACCACTTGATGTTCACTTTGTGCCAGTATGGTAGTGATATAAGCATATGTTAATTGGGGAACATAGTGGATTTGTATGAAAAGGGTTTATTGGGTAAATACTTACATGTGATGTTTGCACTAGGAGAGTTGTTTGTGTTTGTGGTATTAGTACACTTGTCATGAGTATGCCTTGATTCACATGAACACACTTTCATAGCGGTGACCTATCTATTCTAATTCCTGGTGTACATCATTGATAATTGCTAGTGTTGCAGAAAAGAACAAATGAGTAGCCTTGATTCTCACAAAAAAAAATAAAATAAAATACAAACCTGACTTGTTTGGGTTTATAGCCTCATTAACTCGAGTTATTAAGCCCGTAGGGGTGTCTCTACACCTAGTGCCCTAAAACCGTCTGGTTTGGGAGTCATTGGCCCAATACTTGCTACATGGGTTAATTAGAAAGCTTAAGGGACCTAGACATTGCACAGTTAAGAAAAAAATAAAGACTTGTTCGGGTTCGTAGCCTTTTCAGCTCGAGTTATTAAGCCCGTAGGAGTGTCTTTACACCTAGTGCCCTAAAACTGTCTGGTTTGGGAGTCATTCGCCCAATGCTTATTACATGGGTTGACGGGCCGCATCCTGTTGTAAGGTTTCAATTGTCTGCTGCAGATGATGTATCAATTCTTCCATACTGACTGGGAGATACTGTGTCATCGGAATAGGCGAGTGATCTCGTGCTGGACTAGAAGTAGATGACTGTCCTTGAACCTAATTGGATGCAAGTGAGTTGGGGGGTGACTGCTGTAAAAACTGAACCGGTGAACTCTGTATGATTCTCCTCCGTCTTGTAACCGATAAGAGTGAGGTGAACACGGGCAGTCCCCATACAAGATCCCCAACTTTACAAAGTCTTCTAACTCAAGTCCAAAGTACTTGGGGGATATTCAAACTTTCCAAAGCTCTAGTGTTAAACTACCTAGCAAAAAGAAATAAAGCAAAAGAAAACGGTAATCAGAAACCACATAGCACCTCAGCTAAGACGCTATCAACATAGACATGATCAAAGCTGTAGGACTGCACTCCACACTGAATTCCGCCCCCAAAACAGATACCAAACTTGCAATTGTTATGCACATTCCTGTACAGTTTCACTGCAAAGCATATACCAGTTAAGTGAGAGCCAAAACACCCCTATGAGGGGGTAAGGTTACCCTGTCCTAGTTTCGTCAGGAACTAGGGTTCACTATTCAAACAAAGCGGTTTTCACACAATCATGCCTTTCGGGTGAGCATCCTGTCCTAGTTTGGAACAGTCTCTATGGCTTTTCGATATGCAACTAGGCCGAATGGTCAAAAAATGGTACCTCAACAAGACCACCTAATATACCTCTCGCACCTAACACCGAGTAGTGAAATGAGGATCAAACAATACAGCGATAGTACAGATCCAAGGGTTGTGTTCCCATTATGGCAGAGACCACTTTTGGCAAGTTTTTAGGCAAACCTTTGGCAAATTGTCCAGGAATAGCAGATGGCAAACATAATGACTTAAGCGCACCAATGCAAATGCAATGCAAAAAACCATGTAAGTGTAAATAAAATGTCACATCATGAAGTTCAAGTCAAGTTCTCTAATTTCCCAGCAAAGTCGCCAGAAACTGTAGCTCGACTTTTCATGCTCTTTCAGAAGACGAATAAGCCCTACAGTATCGGACTCCTGCGGTTCTGAATCTAATCTCACAAATGCAATGTGAAATAGATAAACTCCAAAGAGTCCAAATCCGGCAAATCTTTTGAAAAATCGATTTTGAATCAAATTGCCAAAAATGAACTGCTTTGCCAAATACAGAGTCGCCATCTAAATATTTTTGAAAAATTTAGGAAACCCATAACTTGTGCCGAAGGCCACGTGTCCGTCATCACCAAGATTGTCTCGGTTCGGGAACTTAGGTACGAGTGGGGAAAGTCATGAATTGAGCACCTCCGCTTGCCCGATTAAAAATCGGCCTCTACTAATTATGATGTGAATCTTATTTACATTATATGCTCCTGTTCCGATTATTAGGTTAGCATTACTATGTGATGTGCATACATACAAGTATAAACTAACTTGCAAAAATTGTAACACTTGATTTCATGTTTGTTTTTTAAAAGAGTTTGCGAATGTGCCACTTGAAAAAGTGATTGCATATAAATATTACTCAAATTATTCCAATTCAAGCAATTAGCCTTCATCCACAGGCATTCAAGTAGTCTATCATTTAAGCACTTAGCCTCATGATGAACATGCTTTGACATAGCAATGCTAACATACAATGCAATATGCTAAAGCAAATAAAAGCTCACCTAGTACTCTAAACCAAAAAGATGAAAGAGTTAGAAAAATGCATGATCCTAACTATGCAATGTGACTAATGCAACGCATGGATATGCAATTACTTGGCTCGACTACTAATATGGCATATGAATCCATTTGATAGCATGCGGTCTAAGCACATATTCAAAGAATGTATTTAAACAACAATGCATTGTTAGAATGATGTGCCGAGCCCAATGCATGCAAGACAATGGATGCAAGGCATGATATATGCGAAATGAAACATGATACCCTAAACTAACTATCATAAGCAGGTAAATAAAAGGAAGAAAGACGTGGGGTTGGAAGACATGCATGTTATTACAAGTTTGCGCCCCCACGCAGGAGGGTCCAAAGAAACTAACTAGCTAAGCTAATTACTACGAATTAACTAACTATTACAAAACAAATTAAACTATGCTAGCTTAATTATTACAACAACAAATTAAATAACTAGTCTAGCTAACTAATTATTTACAAGAAAAAAATTTAATAACTACAACTCTTTAATTACAACACTTACAAACTTTAAAGGAATGACTAAACTAAGTAATTAAACTAAACAGGCCCGGGAAGCGAGGAGTGCTCATGCATGCGCACGGATTTCCATCCGAAAAAGCCATTGTTCTGCTGCCAGGAAGCCTCTGTTGCACAGTTAGAACATTGGAACTATTTTTCATCTCAAAATTAGCTCTGTTCTATTTCAAAAGGGCACTACTCTATTTGACAAAAGTGGCCGGCAGGCCAGAAGTCGTGGCATGTCGGCCACAAAATCCTGGTTCCTCCTACTACAACAAAGAGCAAACAGAGCACAACTAAGGTATTTTCAAGGGTTGTTTGCACTACTTACCCCTCCTTATCATCAAACAGCTAAAAGGAGTAGTAAATTTGATTCACAAACCATCAATCGATGCAATTTCATTGCATGATGGCCTATGAACCAAAGTGTACAAGTTCAATAAATGCAACAAAATAAAGACTCACAAACCTCCTTCCTATCATGGATTGATCAAGGGAAGTGGTTGACATTGACTCTTGAACCGTTTACATCAATAACAAGTATGAAACGATTCAAGACTCAAGGGTGCAATTAACATCTGATTGAACCCTAACCAAGTTATTATCTTGCATCATCTTTAGTCCTCATCTT
>NW_021027018.1:1674741-1695402 GCF_004153795.1 Camellia sinensis
TAAGTGTGAGGGAGGGGATTTAGGTTATGTTTTTATTTATTTTTATTTTTTTTTTTAAAAAAAAAGTTTTGCTTTTTGTTTTTATGGTTTTCAACGATTTTTGGTTGTGTATGTCATGAGCAAGATTCAATTAAGCTTAAAAAATTCATAACATGATTGAATAAGTAATCTTCCAGCTTAGAATTAGTTAGTCTAGTTATTTTCCTTGAGAATGGTAGTGACTAAATTTGGTAGACAAAAGCCAGTGAGATTTTGAGGCTTTAAACTGACATATCCATATCAGTCTCACTATTTTCTTTCATGAGGGATATTTTTCCATGGATTTGTTTCTCTAGAACTTGCCTTGATTCTCTTCGAGATCATATTGACGCATGCATGCATAAACATGATTAAGGCCCTCTTTGTTATAAGCTACATAAGCCAAATAGCCTACCTTGTAATTAATTTTTCCCTTTGTTGAACCCCTTCGAGCTTTATTTTATTTTATTTATTTTTTTGTTTATTGTGAACCCACGGTACAAGCTTTAAACCCGAAAAAACAATGTCTCCACCCAAGCCGTAAAGCTAGTGGAGCATTAAAAAAAAAAGAAAGGGGAAAGGAAGTGGTGGAGGAAATTGCTTTTGATATTACAATCTGTCCATGTTCAAAATTCTTCCTAAAATTCCAATAAAGGGGTCTGTTTATATGCGATATATACAAGGTGGGAGCTGTTGTGATCGTTCCCTGCTGCGAACAAAAAGTGTTCTTTTTGAACGATTTTTTTTCCAATACAGGAGTTTTACATGGTTTAAATGCTTTAAAAGCCAAATTGAAGAAGCTGCTGAATGGAGTGATTGGTTTTACATGTCTTATATATTCGAGCTTGAGTTAATTCATTTTTGCTCCACTAGTTTCGATGGCCTTTGAGCAACACTCCCAAATATTTCCCGCCTTGATCGTAAACCCTGTTACAACCCTTGAAAAGTCCTTATGATTCGTGTTATGCATGTGATCCCAGTGGTGGAGAATGAGAAGATATGCAAGCCTATGGTAGATCATTCCCTTTGGAATGAATTTGAGCGAAACACATAACCTTCAAACACATGAGAGTCGAGTATTTATTTCCGTGAGGGTCTACGTATTTAGTTTACTCTATCTTCGAGTGAAAATGCTTACTAAGTAATTGTAAGTTGTTTAAGAATGTTTGTTCATGATATGTTATGAGTTTTGAAGAGCTTGGTGGTTCTTTGTTGATGGCATTTCAACCTGGGTGTGTGTTCTTGGGAAAGTGAATTAGAGTTTTGCCCAAGGACGAGCAAAAGATAAGTGTGGGGGAATTTGAGAAGGCAAAATGTCATATTTTTCTCCCTTAATGTTTAGTCTTTTATACTTATTTGGTGCCTAAATGTACTCATTATTCTTATATTTTGATTTAGGATACAAATGGAGGTTAAATGCAAAACAAAGCTAATTGGGCGATTTTGGACAGTTTCGACATCGCTTTGTAATCTGGGAATAACTCTGTCATCCGAGCTCCGATTGAGATGATCCAAGATGCTATGGAACACCAAGAAAAAGCTCTACAACTTTCATGTTTCGAGTTTTGAGAGATACTGGCTCCATCAGGGTCGAAATCGGGCTTGAAGTTGCTGCACCTGCACTGCTAACGTTCTGGAACATTATGCAATTCTAGTACGCGGATCTGACGTGGTTTATTTGCCGAAGTTTTCAGAGCTGGTGCACGAAAGTTCCAGCTGTAAACACCACTTTCCTAGTTATATTAGGACTTTATTTTATTTTTAATATCTTATTTGATTAGCCAGACTTGGATATTGTTATTTTAGGATAATATTTAGAATATTTTTAGGAGATTTTGTAGGCTTCTAATACTGAGGGCAAAACGTGTATAAAAGGGGGAGGGAATCATTAGAGGAGCGCACACTCTCTCTCTCGCCTCTTCTTGAACTTCTCCATTGAGTTTCCATTATGGCCTTGCGTGGCTAGACTTTGGTAATTGGTTGAAGGAAACGGAAGCCTCGGAATCAATAAAACTATGAGATCTAATTTGTTTTTTTTATTGTTCAGTTTATGCTTTGAGTATAGGGTGTTCTTCTGTGCATATTCTCATGATTGTCTCATTTAATTACTAGGAGGCCTACTAGTAATTTATTCGTAGCAATCTATTGTTAGGTTAGATATCTAATCCATAATTGTTTGATCTCTCTAATTTGTGAAGCAACTAAGCTTTAATGATTTGTTGCATCATAAATTATTATATCTTATGAATGCTCGACGAAATTAAATGCAACCGCTTGTGATTGTGTTGTTTAGCTTCATCAATCTCTCTTATTCTTAAGGCCGCTACTAGATTAAATCTTTAGCTCTTGTCTTGGGTTGTTTGGTGTGTTTAGTAACGTTTACGTTTTCAGTTTATATTTACAAAAATTTTATAAATTGGTTTTTGTTTATTTTTAGAAAAACATAAACTACAAACGCATTTGGTAATTGACAATATGTTTAAAAAATTTTAAAAATATAAAAAAGAGTGAGAAATGGCAAGTGACGGCGGAAGACAGTGGTGGAAAGTGGTGACGGTGGGTGGTGGGTAGCTGGTGGTAGTGGCGGGGGGGGGGGGGGGGGGGGGGGGTGGGTGACGGTGGCGGGTGGTGAGTGGTAGTGAGTGGGAGGTGGTGGTGGCGGGTGGTGGGTTGTGGTGGCAGGTGGGTGGCGGATGGCGGGTGGTGGTGGTTGGTGGGTAGGTGGGGGGATCACTCTATGACTGCATGGAACAACAAATAATGGGAATTTATCACTCTTAATAATTCTCTTGCACAAAAGCTCGTAATACTACTGTTTCTTGCAGTTATAAATCATCTAAAATGTAAGATATTTTATGAAAATATTAAATAAAATAACTATAAAAAAATAAATAAAAAATAAAAAAACTCAAAACTCAAAACGGAAACACATTTTTTGTATTTTTATTTTTTGGCCAAATTTATAAACTGAGACCACAGATTAATAAATCAAAATTTTTACCAAACAAGTTTTTATTTGAGTTTTTAAAATTTTTGTAAATATAAACTAAAAACTGAAAACGTAAGTGTTACCAAACGGCACCTTAGTAGTTAAGTTTAATTAAATCGCTTGTTTTCTAATTAATTGCAACTAAGAAGAGATAGGAAAATAGTTCCAACAATGAATATTTGAAGTATTAATTGATATAATATTATATCAATGATCAGTTGTAAAATTCCGATGGTGAATGTTGACTTAGACCAAGTCTTGTTCTTTTGATTGATTTCGATACTTTAATTTGAATTGGTCCTTAGTTCTTCTTAAAAATTGTTTTTGTTTTACTCAAACTCTCATCCTTATTCACATAGCCAAAAAAAAAAAAAATTAGAATAAACACTCTCCGTGGGAACGATCCTTACTTGCACAACTACATATATTTTGAAGAGTATAGGTTTTAAATTTGGTTGCCTGCGACAGTACATCATGTATCCTCTGACATGAAGTGGGGGTTGAACACTACTAGCTTCGCCTTCGTGGGCAGAAGCATATCCAGTGGATGGCGATTATGGAAGAGTTGAGGCTCCTCCTGATGAAGTTGCAAGCCCTGAGGAGGGGGATGCAGGCCCTCCATGTTTGATGGCTGAGCTTCTGGAACAAACAATGGGAAAATCGGTCCTTTGGAGACATGTGGTTGGTATGGGTGGTGGTGATTTTGGGTTTGTTCTGGGTTTGGAGGTATGTCTGGTGGTGGTGGAGGGGGAGAAATACGTAGATCTCGCTGGAGCAAGGCGTTGATCAAGGCTTGGTTTTGTTCAGCCAAGCAGTTGATGCTATATTAAGTTCTGTAAAATATAGAGATGGGTTGTTTGGGTTAGAGGACTTAGCTTGAGGGTTGCCAACATTTTGTTGTAAAGCCATGGATCTTGTCGTAACCATTCACTCCGAAATGGAAAGTAGGTAAAGGTGGAATCGTTTTCAACAACAATGAACACAACTGTCAACCGGAATTGATTCCCACAATTGGCGCCAACTAATAATGTAGCATGGTCGATAAGGGATGGGTCAAACTAATACAAGTACTCCACGGGACAACTAACCTTAGTCCCCCTTCGCCAAACCTACAACAAGTTCAGTGGGAAGGTACCAAAATAGGGGTGGTTTCTTCCCATGGACCACAATCAAGTTAGATCGAACGTGGTCCGAATAGTGATGTAGAGACAGTTGGAGGTATAGAGAGAGAGAGAGAGAGAGAGAGAGAGAGAGATAGAGAGTGAGTTACATCCCCAAGCGTTTTACAAAAGCTTCCTTATATCGCCTGCTAATCATTTCCTTGTCTATTCATGCTGTCCCATTGGCCAAAAGCCTTCCACATACTTGCCGTTGGCCGTTCGCCATTCTTCACAGTGAAAGATCTTGTTGCATTTAATGCCTAATGTATGGTGTCAATAACTTTGCAGGATCTTTTTCTGTCACGTGGCTAACCCCCTACCTGATACATGTCCAAATGCTACCAATACCGGCTCCTCCGGCTCCTTACTGTGCCTGTTGTTTGGCTTCACCTACTGGGCTTTAACCACATGACTATTTGGGGAGCTTAAGACAACTATGGGTTAGGCCTTCTTGGCCATGGGTTGGGCCCTCCTGGGCTATGCCCATCATAAAACATTTTAATAAATTGTACCAAATAGTTCTATTATTATTTATTTATAAAACAAACACCACCTTCACCTGAAAACACCCAAAGCTCTATATATATATAAGCCAAAAGCATATTTGTACACCAATTAATTTTCTATTAGCTTAAAACAATCCAATGATAATTCAGCTTTAAGAAATATGTGTTGCAGATTATGTCTCCATTTGAGCCATGGAATGGTTGTATTTCTTTGACCATGGAATACATGTTTGACATACATGCATGGTTCAACCTAGGCAAGCACCGTCCAAGCCACAATTGTTGAAAGTGTGGAGTTCTTGTATTTACAAGATGGTCCATCCATTCTCTATAATTGCAACTCAAGTCTTTAGAGCTTCAACTATAAAATAGGGGCTTCATTTCTCCATTTCAACACAATTCAAGGAAGAAAGAAATCTTGAGTATTATAGAGAGTGAGTACATAGAGAAATGTAGAGTGAGTATCTTGTACAGAGAGTTGGGTATATTTCTTAGTGTATTGAGTTTAAGGGTATGAGTGACAATTGATTCTACCAGTAAACTTATTTTTCCTCCATAGTGAAATATTCTTACTATTTTGTCCGTGGACATAGGCTATAAGTCGAACCACGTAAATTGTTCATGCGTGTTTTATTTCTATTGTTTATTTCTGGTTGCTTTGACACGCAAATCACCACCATTTCAAAATGAAAAACCTAAGTGATTCATGATTAGATCAAGATTTAATTGTTTCAATTCTCAACCAATTAAAACTCACAATCTAAATCATCAAGCACGTATGAAAGTGATTTAGATTGTTGTTTCAAAAAACCAATGAATCGACACAAACGATTTTTTACGTGGAAAAAATTAAAATTGAAGCACCTTTAATTGTGATAAAAAAACCATAAGCGAAACGCCACAAATCAATCTACTACTGAAGAAAGAAAGATTGCAAAGATACCAAACAAATTACCAAAACCGCTTCCAATTTGTCTTCAAATCTTCTATATGTCTTTCAACGCAACCTTCACACGGAATTGATTAGCTTTATGTTGAATCCACAACATCAATTGTGGAATAAACGACTACACACAGCGTCAAACTCCTTTGATTACTTTGTGCTTGAATCTTCGGATTCCACCGAAAAAGAATGCTCTCAAAGAAAAATCAAACAAACTCTTTGATGTTTGCTTATAAGAACATGAGTTAAAACTCAATCAAACATCAAGGAAAACTAGGAAAAATATCCCAAAAGAAAACCCTAAGACCCTTAAAGAAGATCTAGGAAAAGTAACCCTAGAGTTGGAGCAGCAAGTGGCTTTATAGAGGTAGAGATCACGCGGTTCGCTCGAGTGTGGGAATGGACGCTCGAGCGGGGACTCTATATCGCGTGTTCCAAACCAGGGTTCACGCTCGAGTGGAAGACCCCACGCTCAAGTGTAAAAACACATCACTCAGTATTTTTGCAAACACACAGAATACTGTGAGGTAAACTCCACTCGAGCGTCACTTTGCCCGCTCGAGCGGGAAGACAAAAAACTAGAAAATTACAACTCGATTTAAACCTCAATTTTTCCATGGAATTTGACAACAAGGGTCCTAACACACAACAATATGTATTCATGACAGATTCGTTGATTAAAATAACAATTAAAATAAACAGACCTGTGTGATAAAGATGGCCCATGTGATAGCTTTGTAATATTTTATTATTGTTATTATCTGGAATTCATCCATACAAGAGATGTATATATATGATTAGGAAGAATACTTTATGAAATCTTTGAATTCATGGAACTTAAAACTTTGATTTTGGAATTAAAGTAAGATTTGATTCAATTGGGCTTGAATTACACTTGAATAATGTTAGTATATCATGTTTTGAATAGATTTTGTACGACATGTGGGCTTGAAAGTGAGTTTGGAAGCTTGAACTTTAAACCAATTTTAGACTGCCTGAATTTACCCAGAACCGCACGTGCGCCTATGAGCCCCGCACGTACGGAACACAGGACAGAACAAAGGCTCGCACACTGTTTTAATTGCACACGTGGCACCTTCTGCACTTGCGGTGAGGGGCTTTCGTACGTATGGAAAACAGGAGGAAATCTTGTTGATTTCTGTTGACTTCTCCGACCCTTTAAGCTTGATTTCGACCTTATTTAGACCCTCCGGAAAATTAAAAGATAAATAGAAACCTATTGAGGAATAAAGTGATTAAATAAAAAGAAAAGTGTACGATTTGAACGTATTGTTTATCGGATTTGTATGTGCGATATGTTGGGTAGGTCGCTTGCACGAGGGATCATCACGAGACCTAAATCACTGTGAGTAATAAGTTAGTAAAGATATGTTCTTACTTATTTTGGCATAATGTGAATGTTATACATATATATATTTGAACATGTCTTATGTTATGATGTGAATGACCTTTGATAAATGCTTTAGGAATGGTATGAAATGCTCTACGGATGGTATAGAATGCTTTACAAATATTATTGAATGAGTAATATGTGGGCCCCGAGGCCGTTTCTGTAATATGTGGGCCCTAGGCCATTTTGTAATATGTGGGTCCGAGGCCGTTCCATAAATGTGATAATGGATAATATTATGAATGTTGCGATTTGGAAAAGTATTGTATTTAGTTAATATGCTTTCTTTAAACTCAAGCTCATTCATTTAAATCTCTTTACCTTATTATTATTCATTGAGTTTCACTCGCTCCCTATTTTATATGTATGTAGGTGATCAGCAAAGAGGTCAACCTTAGAGTCAGCTTCAGGAATTGCCTACATGGACCTATCATGCCAAGCCTCCAAGATAGGGCTTTTGTCTATTTGGTGTTATGTCTTTTGTTTGGTTTTTTTAAAATGGGTTTATGATTTATATGTAAACTTAATGTTGATGACTCCTATGTATATAAGTTATGTTTGGAAATCATGATATGTATATGAGAGTTTATCCTGATCATTTAAGCAATGCTCAATGGACAATATTTATAATAGTTCTTCCTTTTGTTTTCTGTATGAGGAGGTAGGTGATCACGTGATTACTGACTGGTTATGAACCAAGCTTTCAGGGGCAGGTTTAGGTCATGACAGGAATGGAAATGAAATGATCATTTTTTAATGTCTTTATGGAATTAACCATTTCTTTACAATAATGAATGATAATTTCATCTGCAATATGTATATACTACTAAAACAAACATGAAAATGAATATTCTGATAGAAGAATCATTCTATTCTATTTCATTATAATAAACCAAACACAATATTAATACTAACAGCTGTTTTCTCTTTAAAAAAATGTAGACAATTTATTCCTTAACGTTGAGCATTAGTGGGCTCATCAAATGCCTAAGTTAGGTGCTTATTTGCCTAGCAAGTGCTTATTTGATGGACTTGTTAAATTCATTGCCGTAGAATCTCATTCAAAACTGCCCACAAGATTTTCATCTTAGACAGCTCTTTTTTGGATAATTCAAGATATTTTTTGTTCAACCTAGCATAATTAAGCTCGCGTTTTTTTTTTTTTTTTTGATCGGCAAAGAAAATCTTTATTGATGAAAACATACAAGGTATGATAGATTACATCAATAAAGAGGAGCTTGGAACTAAAACAAAGCATCAAGCGCCAGTTGGTGAGTAACCAACAAAAATAGGGTGAAAGATGAAGCCATAACAATAGACAGAGAAGGAAAAACACAAAAAAACCAGGTAGCATAACAGCACACACTTCCTGATATGCCTCAAATTAGCCAATCAGACGTAACCACGCAATAATCTAACTCAGCAGAGCAGCCACTGATAGCAATATGCCAGTATACCAGCCAAAAAGATGCAGACACAGAACATAATAGCAGCACAAACCAGCCCAACCTCAGCCACTGCTATTCCAGCCCAGAACAGACCAGCAGCCCAAACCAACCCCTGATTTGTCTGCAATTGAAAATTAATAAGGATCTTAATAGAAGCTTTCAGCCAGAATGCTCCTCTGAGGCCAGAGAAATTGGGTTGAGCCTATAGGAGCAGCATAAATTAATAAGAGATTATATTGCTTAACAATACAAAAATCTAAAATATTGAATCGCGTATCATGTGTATCATTAAGAAATCAAAGAGAGATGCGTATCCAAATCCATTGTGATGGTTGGACGGAAGCGTAATTATGGGATAGCCTTCCAATCCTTTCCTTACGTTTATACCTTTGAATTTCTCCCTTGAGAGGATTACAGAGAACTTTTCCTTTTGCATATCTCTTGGCAGGATTGGGCACCATTACCCCTTTGTTTTGTTGTTTTCAATCTATTAGTTTTTTGCAATTGGAAAACTAACTATCTATCACAATTTCTATTTTTGCCCCTCGTAGAAATAGAAATTACACAATGGTATCTACACATTAATTCCATGACAACCATATCCTCTTATAACTCAATTAGATCACTTAAGTTTTAGGCTTCTTATAAATGATAACACACATTTAAATATGTGGTCCCAATTAGAAATTAATCCAACAATCTCCCACTGGACCACATATGTCACTTGATAAATGTGTTTAACTTTAGTGAGCTCAGAAATTTGTTATCATAACCTGAGGGTATTCACACAATCTTGTCCATTAACTATATTGATATAGGATCAAAGCGGTCTTTGTTACATTAATCGTAACTTAACCTAACAATGGTCACATATACCAACATAGTCAAATGACATAGATCAATCATGGATGTGTAGCATGGAAATTACATGTAATGTGATCCACACATGCCTTTTTCCAACTAGTCCTACTTAACTTTATTGAGATCAATACTTCAAAATACGTAACAGAGTGTAATAAACTAAACACTTCATTTCTGCAGAAACCAATCTAAGTACATAGATAAAACTCAAGTCTAACATAAAGCAATAATACAATAACACAAATACAAACTCCCACTAAACCAGAATGTTCTCAAATAGAACAACACCCATACAAGCAGTGTGCTCATGAATGACCTTGGATGGTAGTCCCTTCGTAGCAGATCCGCTATCATAGAGTTTGTTCTAATGCGCTCTATAGAAATCTGTCCACTCTGTACTCTTTCTTTTACAACTAGGAACTTGATGTCAATATGTTTTGACTTTGTCGAGCTCCTATTGTTATTGGAATATAGAACCGCTGACTTATTGTCACAGTATAACTTGAGTGGTCTTTCAATACCTTCCACAATGCGCAACCCAGTGACAAAATTCCGTAGCCATATTCCATGATTTGAGGCCTCATAACATGCTACAAACTCTACGGCCATGATGGACGAAGCTATGAGCGTCTGTTTTGCGGACCTCCAAGAAATCGCTCCACTGGCTAAAAGATAAATATAGCTTGATGTGGATCTTCTACTATCTTGGCATCCAGCAAAATCGGAGTCGGAATACCCAGCAATCTCTAACTGATCCGATCTCTTATATGTGAGCATATATTCATTTGTTCTCTGTAAATACCTCATAACTCGTTTGGCTGCGCAGCTTTCCAATGATCCATTCCAGGGTTACTTAAATATCTGCCTAACATGCCAACTATGAACGCAATATCCGGACGTGTACATACTTGGGCATACATTAGACTCCCTATAGCCGAGGCATAAGGAATCTTTTGCATTTCTTTAATTTCAAGATTGGTCTTCGGGCATTGGTTGAGACTAAACTTGTCTCCCTTAGTGACCGGGGTTTCACCTGGTTTGTAATTTTGCATGCCAAATCTGTTGAGGATTTTATCGATATAGCCCCTTTGTGATAATCCTAGAATACCCCGAGAACGATCTCGGTGTATCTCAATTCCTAATACAAAGGAAGCATCACCAAGATCTTTCATTTCAAAATTCTATGATAAAAATCTCTTGGTGTCATACAATAAGCCTATATCATTTGTGGCAAGCAATATGTCATCGACATATAAAACCAGGAATATGTGCCTGCTCCCATTGAACTTGTGATGCACACATTCATCAATTACATTTGTTTCAAAGCCATACGAAATAACAACTTCATGAAATTTGAAGTACCACTGACAAGAAGCTTGTTTGAGTCCATAAATGGATTTGGTTAATTTACAAACCATATTCTTTGGGTCTCCCGACACAGTTTTCTGGCTGCACCATATACATTGTTTCTTCAATGTCACCATTGAGAAATGCTGTTTTGACATCCATCTGATGCAACTCAAGGTCAAAATGTGCAACAAGCGTCATAATTGTCCTAAAAGAGTCTTTCGTAGAAACCAGAGAGAAAGTTTCTTTAAAGTCAATTCCTTCCTTTTGAGTAAAGCCTTTAGCTACAAGACATGCCTTATACCTCTCCACATTACCATTTGAATCCCTTTTGGTTTTAAATATCCATTTACAACCTACGAGCTTCGCACCAACTGGTAATGGGACAAGTTCCCAAACTTTATTGTCTTGCATAGACTTGTACTCTTCATTCATGGCTTCTATCCATTTATGAGAGTTGGAACTTTGCATGGCTTGATGAAAGTTCATTGGATCATCTTTTGACATTCCATTTCTGCCTCATGTTCCTGGAGATATACGATATAATCATCCGAAATTGCAAATCTCCTTTCTCTCGTGGATCGCCTTAATGACATAGGTTCTTGAGGTTGTTGAGTTTGTTCCTTAGGAACAATTACCCCATATGGAATGATGGGTTGCACTATATTGTCTGGTTGAGGATCCAAATTTACTTCTTGAGCAATGACAGGTATAGGAACCTGCACTTGGTCAAAAGTAGTAGTAGGAATTGGGATTGCTCCCTCTTCCTCCTCAAAGACAATGTCTCTAACTGGATTTCTCCCCCCAAACTCAATGTCCTTAAAAAATGTTGCAGTTCCCGCCTCAAAGATTGACCTACTTGTGGGATCATAAAACTTGTAGCCCCTTGATCGCTCAGCATGGCCAATAAAGTAGTTGCTGACAGTTTTAGAGTCCAATTTTCTTTCATGAGGTTTATAAGGCCTCACCTCAGCAGGACACCCCTACACATGCAAGTGCTTTAGACTAGGCTTTCGCCCAACCCAAAGCTCATAAGGGGTTTTTGCTACTGCTTTAGTTGGTACTCGATTTAAGATATAAGTTGTTGTGTTCAACACCTCACCCCAGAGGGACTCTGGTAAAGTAGAATGACTAAGCATACTTCTTACCATATCCTTAAGAGTTCGGTTTCGTCTCTCAGATACACCGTTCATGCGAGGTGATTCTGGCATGGTGTATTGTGGGACGATTCCACATTCCTCCAAGTATTTTGCAAACGGTCCTGGACGTTGTTCACCTGATCCATCATATCTGCCATAGTATTCACCACCACGGTCAGACCTGACACTTTTAATCCGTTTGTTGAGTTGTAACTCAACTTCGGCCTTAAATTTTTTGAATACGTCCAAAGACTGTGATTTCTCATGGATAAGAAATAGATACCCATATCTGGAATAGTCGTCTATGAATGTGATAAAATAATGTTGACCATTCCAAGACGCCATAGGGAATGGGCCACAAATGTCCGTATGAATTAATTCTAAGACATCTGTAGTCCTATGGGCACCATATTTCTTTATTTTGGTCTGTTTTCCCTTGATACACTCAACACAGACATCAAAATCTGAAAAATCAAGAGAGTCCAAAATTCCACCAGACACAAGGCGCTCAACTCTAGATTTAGAGATGTGACCTAGGCGTTTGTGCCATAATGAGGCTGAATTTTCCTTAGTTAATTTACGCTTTGTACCTCGTGATTCCACGTGCAAGGTTGCATTATAAGATGCAATAGTTTCGAGCAAATATAGATTATCAAACACATTAAGTAAACCAGTACCAACAACATTGGAATATTATTAACCATTATTCAAAAGATTACACATGAAGAAATCCACAAATAGGTCAATATTTGAGACAGGAATTGCAACATTTTTTGAGGATGTTAAGTTTAGGGAGAGAAATCCAGTTAGAGACATTGTCTTTGAGGAGGAAGCAGGAGTAATCCCACTTCCTACTACTACTTTTGACCAATCACAGGTTCCTATACCTGTCATTGCTCGAGAAGTAATTTCGAATCCTCAACCAGACAATGTTGTTCAAGATAATATAGTTCAAACCCCCATTCAAGATGAGGTAATTGTTCCTGAGGAACAAACTCAACAACCTCAACCCGAAACTGGATGAAAATTAAGGCGATCCACCAGAGAAAGGAGATTTGCATTTTCAGATGATTATATTGTATATCTCCAGGAACATGAGGTAGAAAATGGAATGTCAAAAGATTCATAACGCCTAATAAATTTAAATTTTACATTTAAATTATATCATAGTTTATTCAGTCGTAACTGATATGAGCTTACTTTGAAGGTTTTAATATTGGGATTTAAACACTTAAAAAGTAGTCAAGAATAAAAACTTAATTCAAAGTCGATTTTTTTTTGTCAATAGTTCTTGATTTTAAGCCTAGTCCTTTAGATAAATAGTCTAGTTTATGGTCCAATCCATGCAGCGTTAGTAGACTTACTTTATCTTATTAATTTTTAATTAAATATATATATATATTTTAAATTTATAACAAAAATAGGAAATATGTACATAATTTGTTCTGTATATTTATTTAACCAATTTCAAAATTTAATAAAGAAAATTATGTACTTATTTCTTAAAAGGATAAATTACCATTGGTTAATCTATATATTTTTAAACTCTTGGTGTTATTTTTGTCCTTACCAATTTTTAATTTTGCTCAATTTTGACCCTAAATTTATAATGTTGTCTCAATTTAGTCAATGTCATATTTGTTTAAATTTTTTATTTTATTGAAATACCACACATGAAGTAGCATCTGTATATTTTTATAGACAAAATTATAAACTTGTTCAACTTAATAACTATTTTCCTTTCAAAAATACTTAATCGGCAATTATCAATTGGACCAAATTAATACAGAATTCTAAAATTAGGGGTAAAAAAATCAAACTAAGTGAAATTATAAGACCAAAAATATAACACAAGAGACAAAATGCGGGGACTATCGATATTATTACCATTCTTAAAATATGGTCTAATTTTTGTATATTTAGATATATTTATATCTGAAAAAAACTATTTAAGAACCAGAATTCATGCTAGAATCTGAATAAAAAATTAATGGCTTATTCAAATATTTAATAATTATAATTTCAATTTGATCATTTTTCATTTAAATTTTTTTTTCATAGAAGTAGGTTGTTTTGATAATTTTAATTTATAGTTCCAATTTTCCTTGTATCTTTTTTTAAATATTTAAAATTATATATAATTATAATTTTTTTTTAAAAACTCCTTTTTCAATCTCAAATTAGTTATAACTGAAATTTGGTTAAAATTTATTTTTTGACTTTTCATCTACAAAAAACTAACAATAAATATTTTATTTAATTTTCTTAACATTGTAAAAAGGTAAATAAAGAAATATATTATCAATAATATAATAAACAAAATAATTTTTATTTAATCATGTGACGTCTCACCACTGCATTGATAATTAGACATCAAAACTAATAATAAAATTTCATTACAATAACACACTACAATTAATCGCAGCTTTTGGCGACTATTTTTTGGCGGGCTAAACCAATTTTAGATTGCCAATTGGTACATTTTTTGGCGACTAAAAATTTAAATTTGTCAGTGTGGCTCAAAATATCGCTAATTAAAATATATTAGTCAATAAATATTATTTATTGGCTACCAAATTTGAATTTAGTTAGTAAAAAGTCCACTTTTCGCCGACTAAATTTTATTTGGTCGCTATTTAGTCCAAATTTTTAGGCCCCAAAAAATTAAAATTAATCAGCAATATTGGTTTTTTCCCCGACTTAAGATTAAATTAGCGTCGCCAAATAGTACTTTGGCGACTAATGTTTTCATCGCTGTTTAGTAGCCTTCTGGCTACAAAAAAATTAGTCGGTTAGATCTGTTTCTTTGGCCGACAAAAAACAGATATTTAGCGCTAAATGGTTCAATTTTCAACCCGCCAATCCTTTATTCCACGCGTGCCTCTTCTCTTGTTATACATCACACTTTGTTAACCACACAACACCACACCGTTCCTTCACCCAAACCTCACAAAAACCATTCCCCCTCACCGTTAACTATGGACTTTACGGACGGCCACCGTTCGTTGTGCACAAATCACCACCCATCACAACTGCGCGACCACCGTCGCGCAACATTCACAGGTATTTCTCATCTCTCTCTCTCTCGCTTTTGCTCATTGGTCTATCCATGCGTCTCTCTCTTATATCCACTTGAGCTCGTCTCATACAAATCTCTTTGTCTCTCCTCTCTCTTCTTTTACTTTGTTTCCTTCTCTTTTGACATTGTTGGTTTAGGGTTTATTCAAATTTGAATGATGTTTAGATAATGTCTCAATGGGACCACATAATTAAATGTGGTGTTATCATTATAAGAAGCCTACAATTTTAAGTGATCTCCAATTTAGTATAATAGGCTTAAACGACATTACCTGAATCCATCGATGAATAGTTAAACGTAAGCGTCACTGATTGTCAATTAAAAACCTTTTGATATTGACTATGTTATTTGCCTTCTAATTCCTTTCCCCTTTTGGTGCCTTATGTTTCTCCTTGAGAGGATTTAGAAAAACAAAACAGTGTTCTTTATCTTTCACACTTAGGGAAGGAATAGGGACCATAACCTTTTTAAAGGTGTAATTGGGTTTTCATAACTGAAATGGTTATTGAAAACCAATAAATTAAACCATTATTTGGTTTAAAACTGAAAGGTAATGAAAACCAATAAATAACCGATTATTGGTTTTTAAAACTGAAACGGTAATGAAAAAAAAAATAAATTAACCATTATTGGTTTTAAAACTGAAAGGTAATTGAAAACCAACTTTAACCAATATGTTTTTTAATTTCTATTTTCTGCCCCTCATAGAAATAGAAATATACAACTAGTATCACACATTAGGTCCATAACACATATACCCTTAAGCCTATTAACTAAATGAATCACTTTAAATTTAGGCTTCTCTTATAAATGATTAACACCACATTTAATATGTGGTCCCATTGAGAACATTATTCTAACAATCTCCCACTGGACCACATATGTATCTTGAAAAAATGTGCTTAACTTAGCTGAGCTCAGAAATTTGTTATCATTAACTTGAGGGTATCAAACAATCTTGTTCCATTAACTATATTAATATAGATCAAAGCAGTCTTCGTTACATCAATCGTAACTCGACCCACCAATGGTCACGTATACAAATATAGCTAAATGGACATAGATCAACATGGATGCGTAGCATGGAATACATGTGATGTGATCCATTACATGCCTATGTCAACTGGTCCTACTTAAACTTTTTGGAGATCAATACTCACCAATTAGTAACAGAGCGTAATAAACTGAAATACTTTCATTCTGCAGAAATTAATCTAATTACATAGAATAAAACTCAAGGCTGACATAAAGCAGTAATATAAATTACAAACTCCCACTAAACCAGGAATGTTCTCAAAAAGATAACAACACCCATGTAATGAGCAGTGTGCTCATGAAAGACCTTGGGTGGTAGTTTCTTCGTAAGTGGATCCGCTATCATGGAGTTGTCCCAATGTGCTCTATGAAAATCTGTCCACTCTGACTCTTTCTTTTACAACTAGGAAACTGATATCAATATGCTTTGATTTTGTCGATGCTCCTTGTTGTTATTTGGAATATAAAACTGCAGACTTATTTGTCACAATATATCTCAAGTGGTCTTTTAGTGCCTTCCAAAATACGCAACCCAAGTGACAAAATTTCCGAGCCATTATCCCTTTGGTTTTGATGCCTCAAAACATGCTACAAACCTGCAAGCCATGGTGGATGAAGCTATTGAGCGTCTGCTTGTGCAGACCTCCAGAAGTTCGCTCCGCCAGCTAACAGAAAATATAGCATGATGTGGATTTCCACTGTCTTGGCATCCAGCAAAATCGGGAGTCGGAATATCCAAGACCCCTAACTTATCCGATCTCCTATATGTGAGCATATATTCCTTTGTTCCCTGTAAATACGCATAACACGCTTGACTGCTTTCAATGATCCATGCCAGGATAACTTAAATAATCTGCCTACATGCCAACTATTAAACGCCAATATCCGGACGGTACATACTTGAGCATACTTAGAACTCCCTACAGCTGAGGCATAAGGAATCTTCTGCATTTCTTGAATTTCTAAGACTGTTCTTCGGGATTGCTGTGAGACTAAACTTGTCTCCCTTAGCAACCGGGTTTCACCTGATTTTACAATTTTGCATGCCAAATCTTAATGAGTTTTTTCGATATAGGCTCCTTTGTGATAATCCCAGAATACCCCGAGAACGATTCTCGGAGTATTTCGATTCCTAATACAAAGGGAAAGCATCACCACCTAGATCTTTCATTTTCAAAATTCTTAGATAAAAATCTCTTGGTGCTCATGCAATAAGTTTATATCGTTTTGCTGCAAGCAATTATGTCGTCACATATTAAAACCAAAAAATATGTGTTTACTCCCACTAAACTGTGATACACACATTCTATCAACAACGTAGTTTTCAAAACCATAGAAGGAGAACTTGTATGAAATTTGAAGTACCACTGACGGAGAAGCTTTGTTTTGAGTCCATAGATTGGATTTAGTCAATTTACAAACCATATTTCTTTTGGGTCTCCTGACACAAATGTTTTCTGGCTGCACCATATAAATTGTTTCTTTAATGTCACCATTTAAGAAAAAGCTGTTTTTGACATTTCCATCTGATGCAACTCAAGATCAAAATATGCACAAGCTGCCATAATTGTCCTAAAAGAATCTTTTCGAAGAAACTGCGACGAGAAAGTTTCCTTTAAAGTCAATTCCTTCTTTTGAGTAAAGCCTTTTGGCTACAAGACGTGCCTTATACCTCTCCACATTTACCATTTGAAATCCCTTTTGGTTTAAATATCCATTTTACAAACCTACGGGCTTCGCGAACCAACTCGGGTAATGAGACAAGTTTTCCCAAACTTTTATTGTTCTTGCATAGACTTAATATTCTTCATTCATTGGCTTCTATCCACTTATGAGAGTTTTGGAAACTTTCCATGGGCTTGACGAAAGTTTGATTGGATCATCTTTTGACATTCCATTTTCTACCTTCATGTTCCTGGAGATATACAATTATTAATTCATCTGAAAATGCAAATCTCCTTTCTCTGGTGTATCGCCTTAATGGCACAGATTCTTTGGGTTGAGGTTGTAAAGGTTTGTTCCTCAGTGAACAATTACCTCATCTTGAAATTGGGTTTTGAACTTATATTATCTTGAACAACATTGTCTGGTTGAGGATTCGAAATTTACTTCTGAGCAATTGACAGAGGTATAGGAACCTTGTGATTGGTTCAAAAGAGTAGTAGGAAGTGGGATTACTCCTGCTTCCTCCTCAAGACAAATGTCGAAGTGAATTACTCCGGCTTCCTCCTCAAAGACAATGTCTCTAACAGGATTTCTCCCCCCAAACTCAACATCCGCAAAAAATTTGCAATTCCCGTTCTCAATATTAACCTATTTGTGGGGATCATAAAACTTGTAACCCCGGGATCGTTCGCATAGCCAATAAAGTAGCTGCTAATGGTTTTAGAGTCCAATTTTTCGTTCATGAGGTTATTTAAGCCTCGCCTCAGCAGGACACCCCCACACATGCAAATTTTTAGACTTAGGCTTTCGCCCAAACCCAAAGCTCATAAGTAAGTGTTTTGCAGGTGCTTTTAGTTGGCACCCCGATTTAAGATATTAAGTTGCTGTCTTTAGAGCCTCACCCAGAGGGACTCTTGGTAAAGAGAATGACTGATCATACTTTCTTACCATATCCTTAAGAGTCCGGCTTTTCGTCTCTTCAGATACACCATTCATGCTAGGTGATCCTCGCATGGTGTATTGTGGGCGATTCCACATTCCTCCAGGTATTTTGCCAAAACGGTCCTGGACGTTGTTCACCTGATCCATCATATCTGCATAGTATTCACCACCACGGTTTCAAACCTGACACTTTTTAAATCCGTTTGTTGGTTGTAACTCAACTTCGGCCTTAAATCTTTTGAATACGTTTCCAAGACTGTGATTTCTCATGGATAAGAAATAGTACCCATATCTGGAATTAATCGTCTATGAATGTGATAAAATATTGTTACCATTCCAAGACGCCATAGGGAATGGGCCAACAAATGTCACGTATGATTAGTTCTAAGACCATCTGTTAGTCCTATGGGCATCATATTTCTTTATTTTGGGGTCTGTTTTCCCTTGATACACTCAACACAGACATCAAATCTGAAAAATCAAGAGAGGTCCAAAATTCCATCAGGCACAAGGCGCTCAACTCTAGATTTTATAGATGTGACCTAGCGTTTGCTGCCATAATGAGGCTGAATTTTCCTTAGTTAATTTACGCTTTGCTACCTCGTGATTCCACGTTGCAAGGTTGCAGTTATAAGATGCAATAGTTTCGAGCAACATATAGATTTAAATCAAACACATTAAGTAACCAGTAAGTACCAATAACATTGGAATTTAATAGACATACTAAAACTTCATATTTTCCAAAAAGAACAATAATATCCCAATTTGTCCAATACAGAAACAGAAATTAAATTCCGTCTAAAAGGACGGTACAACAAAAGTGTCTAATAAATCCAAATAATAACAGTTTAGTAATAATCTACAAGTGCGCTATTGCCTGCCGCCAGGCTAAACAAGATAAATATAGTCCTGATGTGGATTTCCTACTGTCTGGCATCCAGCAAAATCCGAATTCAGAATATTTCCAATGACTCTAACTTATCCGATCTCCATAATGTGAGCATATATTTTCCTTGTTCTCTGTAAATATCGCCATAACACGCTTTGACTGCTTTCCCAATGAATCCATGCCAGGATTACTTAAATATCTGAGCCTAACATGCCAACTATAAACGCAATATCCGGACGCGTAACATACTTAGAGGCATACATTGACTGCCCTACAGTGAGGCATAAAGGAATCTTTCTGATTTTCTTGAATTTCAAGACTGTTCTTCTGGGCATTGGGCTGAGACTAAATTGGTCTCCCTTTAGCAACGGGGTTTTCACCTGCATTTACAATTTTGCATGCAAATCTAATGAGTATTTTTTCGATATAGGCTCCTTTGTGATATCCCAGGAATACCCCGAGCAACGATCTCGGGAAGTATTTTCGCATTCCTAATACAAAGGAAGCATCACCAAGATCTTTTCATTTCAAAATTTCTTAGATAGAAATCTCTGGTGTCATGCAATAAGTTTATATCGCTTTTGCAAGAAATATGTCGTCAACATATAAAACCAAAAATATGTGTTTACTCCCACTGAACTTTGTGATTTACACAACATTTCATCCAACAATGTTAGTTTTCAAAAAACCATGCGAAGTTGAGAACTTGATGGAAATTTGAGTTACCACCTTTGAGCCGAGGAAGCTGTGTTTGAGTCCATGGATGGATTTAGTCAATTTACCAAACCATATTCTTTGGTGTCTCTGACATAAAGTTTTTCTGCGCTGCACCATATAAATTGTCTTTAATGTCACCATTAAGAAAAGCTGTTTTGACATCCATTTGATGCAAACTCAAGATCAAAATTATGCAACAAAGCGCCATAATTGTCCTTAAAAGAATCTTTTCGAAGAAACTGGAGAGAAAGTTGTCTTAAAGTCAAATCCTTCTTTTTGAGTTTAAAGCTTTGGCTACAAAGACGTGCCTTATACTCTCCACATTACCATTTGAATCCCTTTTGGTTTTAAATATCATTACAACCTACGGGCTTCGCACCAACTGGTAATGAGACAAGTTCCAAAACTTTATTGTCTTGCATAGACTTATATTCTTCATTCATGGCTTCTATCCACTATGAGAGTTGGAACTTTCCATGGCTTTTGACGAAAGTTGATGGTATCATCTTTTC
>NW_021027018.1:1704296-1731773 GCF_004153795.1 Camellia sinensis
CTTTACCTTATTATTATTTCATTGAGTTTCACTCGCTCCCTATTTTATATGTATGTAGGATGATCAGCAAAGAGGTCAACCTTAGAGTCAGCTTCAGGAATTGCCTACATGGACCCTATTCATGCCAAGCCTCCAAGATAGGGCTTTGTTCTATTTGGTGTATATCTTTTGTTTGGTTTTTTTAAAATGGGTTTATGATTTATATGTAAACTTAATGTTGATGACTCCTATGTATATAAGTTATGTGGGAAATCATGATATGTATATGAGAGTTTATCCTGATCATTTAAGCAATGCTCAATGGACAATATTTATAATAGTTCTTCCTTTTGTTTTCTGTATGAGGAGGTAGGTGATCACGTGATTACTGACTGGTTATGAACCAAGCTTTCAGGGCAGGTTTAGGTCATGACAGGAATGGAAATGAAATGATCATTTTTTAATGTCTTTATGGAATTAACCATTTCTTTACATAATGAATGATAATTTCATCTGCAATATGTATATACTAGTAAAACAAACATGAAAATGAATATTTGATAGAAGAATCATTCTATTCTATTTCATTTATAATAAACCAAACACAATATTAATACTAACAGCTGTTTTCTCTTTAAAAAAATGTAGACAATTTTATTCCTTAACGTTGAGCATTTGGTGGCTCATCAAATGCCTAAGTTAGATGCTTATTTGCCTAGCAAGTGCTTATTTGATGGACTTGTTAAATTCATTGCCGCAGAATCTCATTCAAAACCTGCCCACGAGATTTTCATCTTAGACAGCTCTTTTTTGGATAATTTCAAGATATTTTCTGTTCAACCTAGCATAATTAAGCTCGCGTTTTTTTTTTTTTTTTTGATCGGCAAAGAAAATCTTTATTGATGAAAACATACAAGGTATGATAGATTACATCAATAAAGAGGAGTTTGGAACTAAAACAAAGCTTCAAGCGCCAGTTGATGAGTAACCAACAAAAATAGGGCAAAAGATGAAGCCATAACAACAGACAGAGAAGGAAAAACACAAAAAACCAGGTAGAATAACAGCACACACTTCCTGATATGCCTCAAATTAGCCAATCAGACGTAACCACACAATAATCTAACTCAGCAGAGCAGCCACTGATAGCAATATGCCAATATACTAGCCAAAAAGATGCAGACACAGAACATAATAGCAGCACAAACCAGCCCATAGATATAATTTGTGCAACCTCAGCCATTGCTATTCCAGCCCAGAACACCTAAAACAACCCCTGATTTGTCTGCAATTGAAAATTAATAAGGATCTTAATAGAAGCTTTCAGCCAGAATGCTCCTCTGAGGCCAGAGAAATTGGGTTGAGCCTATAGGAGCAGCATAAATTAATAAGAGATTATATTGCTTAGCAATACAAAAATCTAAAATATTGAATCGTGTATCATGTGTATCATTAAGAAATCAAAGAGAGATGTGTATCCAAATCCATTGTGATGGTTGGATGGAAGCGTGATTATGGGATAGCCTTCCAATCCTTTCCTTACGTTTATACCTTTGAATTTCTCCCTTGAGAGGATTACAGAGAACTTTTCCTTTTGCATATCTCTTGGCAGGATTGGGCACCATTACCCCTTTGTTTTGTTGTTTTCAATCTATTAGTTTTTTGCAATTGGAAAACTAACTATCTATCACAATTTCTATTTTTGCCCCTCGTAGAAATAGAAATTACACAATGGTATCTACACATTAATTCCATGACAACCATATCCTCTTATAACTCAATTAGATCACTTAAGTTTTAGGCTTTTTATAAATGATAACACACATTTAAATATGTGGTCCCAATTAGAAATTAATCCAACAATCTCCCACTGGACCACATATGTCACTTGAAAAATGTGTTTAACTTTAGTGAGCTCAGAAATTTGTTATCATAACCTGAGGGTATTCACACAATCTTGTCCATTAACTATATTGATATAGGATCAAAACGGTCTTTGTTACATTAATCGTAACTTAACCTATCAATGGTCACATATACCAACATAGCCAAATGACATAGATCAATCATGGATGTGTAGCATGGAAATTACATGTAATGTGATCCACACATGCCTATTTCCAACTAGTCCTACTTAACTTTATTGAGATCAATACTTCAAAATACGTAACAGAGTGTAATAAACTAAACACTTCATTTCTGCAGAAACCAATCTAAGTACATAGATAAAACTCAAGTCTAACATAAAGCAATAATACAATAACACAAATACAAACTCCCACTAAACCAAAATGTTCTCAAATAGAACAACACCCATACGAGCAGTGTGCTCATGAAAGACCTTGGATGGTAGTCCCTTCGTAAGCAGATCCGCTATCATAGAGTTTGTTCTAATGTGCTCTATGGAAATCTGTTCACTCTGTACTCTTTCTTTTACAACTAGGAACTTGATGCCAATATGCTTTGACTTTGTCGAGCTCCTATTGTTATTGGAATATAGAACCGCTGACTTATTGTCACAGTATAACTTGAGTGGTCTTTCAATACCTTCCACAATGCACAACCCAGTGACAAAATTCCGTAGCCATATTCCATGATTTGAGGCCTCATAACATGCTACAAACTCTACGGCCATGATGGACGAAGCTATGAGCGTCTATTTTGCAGACCTCCAAGAAATCGCTTCACTGGCTAAAAGATAAATATAGCTTGATGTGGATCTTCTACTATCTTGGCATCCAGCAAAATTGTAGTCGGAATACCCAGCGATCTCTAATTGATCCGATCTCTTATATGTGAGCATATATTCATTTGTTCTCTGTAAATACCTCATAACTTGTTTGGCTACGCAGCTTTCCAATGATCCATTCCGGGGTTACTTAAATATCTGCCTAACATACCAACTATGAACGCAATATCCGGACGTGTACATACTTGGGCATACATTAGACTCCCTACAGCTGAGGCATAAGGAATCTTTTGCATTTCTTTAATTTCAAGATTGGTCTTCGGGCATTGGTTGAGACTAAACTTGCCTTACTTAGTGACCGGGGTTTCACCTGGTTTGCAATTTTGCATGCCAAATCTGTTGAGGATTTTATCGATATAGCTCCTTTGTGATAATCCTAGAATACCCCGAGAACGATCTCGGTGTATCTCAATTCCTAATACAAAGGATGCATCACCAAGATCTTTCATTTCAAAATTCTATGATAAAAATCTCTTGGTGTCGTACAATAAGCCTATATCATTTGTGGCAAGCAATATGTCATCGACATATAAAACCAGGAATATGTGCCTGCTCCCACTGAACTTGTGATGCACACATTCATCAATTACATTTGTTTCAAAGCCATACGAAATAATAACTTCATGAAATTTGAAGTACCACTGACAAGAAGCTTGTTTGAGTCCATAAATGGATTTGGTTAATTTGCAAACCATATTCTTTGGGTCTCCTGACACAAAGTTTTCTGGCTGCACCATATACATTGTTTCTTCAATGTCACCATTGAGAAGTGCTGTTTTGACATCCATCTGATGCAACTCAAGGTCAAAATGTGCAATAAGCGTCATAATTGTCCTAAAAGAGTCTTTTGTAGAAACCGGAGAGAAAGTTTCTTTAAAGTCAATTCCTTCCTTTTAAGTAAAGCCTTTAGCTACAAGACATGCCTTATACCTCTCCACATTACCATTTGAATCCCTTTTGGTTTTAAATATCCATTTACAACCTGCGAGCTTCGCACCAAATGGTAATGGGACAAGTTCCCAAACTTTATTGTCTTGCATAGACTTGTACTCTTCATTCATGGCTTCTATCCATTTATGAGAGTTGGAACTTTGCATGGCTTGATGAAAGTTCATTGGATCATCTTTTGACATTCCATTTCTGCCTCATGTTCCTGGAGATATACGATATAATCATCCGAAATTGCAAATCTCCTTTCTCTCGTGGATCGCCTTAATGACATAGGTTCTTGAGGTTGTTGAGTTTGTTCCTTAGGAACAATTACCCCATATGGAATGATGGGTTGCACTATATTGTCTGGTTGAGGATCCAAATTTACTTCTTGAGCAATGACAGGTATAGGAACCTGCACTTGGTCAAAAGTAGTAGTAGGAATTGGGATTGCTCCCTCTTC
Source organism: Camellia sinensis (assembly GCF_004153795.1). Classification (NCBI taxonomy): domain Eukaryota; kingdom Viridiplantae; phylum Streptophyta; class Magnoliopsida; order Ericales; family Theaceae; genus Camellia; species Camellia sinensis. Next base: position 1,708,418 of record NW_021027018.1, read on the forward strand.
CTCCTCAAAGACAATGTCTCTAACTGGATTTCTCCCCCCAAACTCAACGTCCTTAACAAACGTTGCAGTTCCCGCCTCAAAGATTGACCTACTTGTGGGATCATAAAACTTGTAGCCCCTTGATCGCTCAGCATGGCCAATAAAGTAGCTGCTGACAGTTTTAGAGTCCAATTTTCTTTCGTGAGGTTTATAAGGCCTCAACTCAGCAGGACACCCCCACACATGCAAGTGCTTTAGACTAGGTTTTCGCCCAACCCAAAGCTCATAAGGGGTTTTTGCAACTGCTTTAGTTGGTACTCGATTTAAGATATAAGTTGTTGTGTTCAACACCTCACCCCAGAGGGACTCTGGTAAAGTAGAATGACTAAGCATACTTCTTACCATATCCTTAAGAGTTCGGTTTCGTCTCTCAGATACACCGTTCATGCGAGGTGATTCTGGCATGGTGTATTGTGGGACGATTCCACATTCCTTTGGTATTTAGCAAAGGGTCTTGGACGTTGTTCACCTGATCCGTCATACCTGCCATAGTATTCACCACCACGGTCAGACCGGACATGCTTTATCCGTTTGTTGAGTTGTAACTCAACTTCGGCCTTAAACTTTTTAAAGACATCCAAAAACTGTGATTTCTCACGTATAAGAAATAGATACCCATATCTAGAGTAGTCGTCTATGAATGTTACAAAATATTGTTGACCATTCCAAGATGTCATAAGGAATGGCCCACATATATCCGTATGAATTAATTCTAAGACGTTCGTAGTCCGATTGGCACCTAACTTCTTCATTTTGGTATGTTTTCCCTTGACACACTCAACACAGAAATCAAGGTCTGAAAAATCAAGAGAGTCCAAAATTCCATCAGACACAAGTCGCTCAACTCTAGATTTAGAGATGTGACCTAGGCGTTTGTGCCATAATGAGGCTGAATGTTCCTTATTTAATATATGCTTCGTACCTCGTGATTCCACGTGCAAGATTTCATTATAAGATGAAATAGCTTCCAGCAAATATAGATTATCAAAAGCATTAAGTAAACCAGTACCAACAACATTTGAATTAATAGACAAACTGAACTGCATATTTCCAAAAGAACAATAATATCCAAATTTGTCCAATACAGAAATAGAAATTAAATTCCATCTAAAGGATGGTACAACAAAAGTGTCATTTAAATCCAAATAGTAACCAGTCTTAAGTAATAATCTAAAGTGTCCTATTGCCTGCACTTCCACTGACTTGCCATCACCTACAAAGACATGTCTTTCAGCATCAGTTGGCTTTTAGTAGTTCAAGTAACCCTGCATAAAAACACATATGTGAGTAGTAGCACCAAAATCTACCCACAAAGTGTTTCTTGGTACTGAAGCTAAATTAATCTCAGAATAGACCAAAACATAAAATATACCTTTCTTAACACGCCTGGCAGCGTATTTGGCACAATCCTTCTTCCTGTATCCAGGCTTGCCACAAAAAAAACAACCATCTTGTGTTTTCTGTTTCTTTTGCTCCGGACCCTTAGGAGAAACAACTTCTTTGCCTTTATTCTTCCTCTTGCCCTTATTCTTTAAAGTGTTAGCCAGATGAGCACTTTCAGTCCTGTCTTGCTTTAATCTCTCTTCTTCTTTCACACAAAATGAAATGAGCTCATTGAGAGTCCATTTCTCCTTCTGACAGTTGTAACTAACCTTAAATTGGTTAAATTGTATAGGAAGAGAGATAAGAACTAAATGCATAAGCAAATCATCAGATAGGTCGAGCTTGAGTGCCTTAAGCTTTGAAGCAAGATGAGACATTTCCATGATGTACTCTCAAACATTATCCTTGCCCTTATCTTCATTGAAATCAAGCTTGCTAAAAGCGTGCTTGTTTCAGCCTTATCGTTTTTAGCAAAACGCTTCTAAATTTCTGAAAGGAACTAACTGGCAATGGTAACATCATCTGTTATTTCACCCTTGAAAACTTCTAGAATACTGCGCTTCATGATCATAAGACTTAGCCTGTTGGAACGATCCCACTTTTCAAAGTACGCAATTTCCTCAAGAGTACTTTGTTCAGTGAGATCGTTCGGTTTCGTCATTCCCAATGCCAAGTCTATGTCCATGCAGCCAAGAACAATTGATATGTTCTGTTTCCAGTCCTTAAAGTTTATTACATTTAACATTGGAATATTGTTCATGTTGGCAGAAATTGAAGTAGTCGACATTAAAGCTGAATAGAAAATAAAATAAAACGAATAAACAATGATGCTCACATTAAGTAACCAAACAAATAATCTCTAAGTAAATTAATTTAATGACAACATCTCAAGATACCTAGCACAACATTAATACCAAGCCTTTGGATAGTGATAATAACTGTAAATGGTATTCTTGCTGTAATGTTCAAACATTGACAATAAGTTATAAGTAGTCGACATTAAAGCTGAATAGAAAATAAAATAAAACGAATAAACAATGATGCTCACATTAAGTAACCAAACAAATAATCTCTAAATAAATTAATTTAATGACAACATCTCAAGATACCTAGCACAACATTAATACCAAGCCTTTGGCTGGTGATAATAACTGTAAATGGTATTCTTGTTGTAATGTTCAAACATTGACAATAAGTTATGTCAAATAACAAATATATCTTTTGATGGATTTATTATTCACATTAGGTTACCTTGACAATTGGCACATGTTTATCACCACAAATGTGTGTGCAATTCTGCCAAGTATTAATCCTATCTTTGAACCGGTTAATACCCGCATGATGTACACATACATGAACATCAAAACATTCCATATAAAACAATATAGACAAGAGAGGCGCTTTGGTGACATCTTGTTTTAATTGACCTATATTTAGAATGTTAGACAATTGATTTCAACTGCAGACGTTGCATGAAATTACTTAAATTTAAAGATTCCTTAATTCGTTACCCGTATATATTATATAATTGTAAACAAAAGTGTGGCATGCCCAACTGTTTATTGTTTCTTATATATATAATTAACGGCAATCCCAATTATATACACACACACACACACATAATTAACTGTTCCTTAAAAAAAAAAAAAAAATTGTTGTTGAAACTAACAACCACTGTTCTTGAAAAACAACTCCTTTATATATATATATAGTGCCATAAATCACATACATGTATTGAACAGAAAAATCCAAAAGACCAAATCAATTCTCTATATGAATATGATAACACAATAGTGCTCAGTTTCAAACACAAAAAATCACAGACGGAAGCACTTTTTTTTTTGTTTTTTGGGAACTGCAAACTTATTTTATTATAAGTCAAAGACATAGGCATACCAATTCAATAATAAAATAAATAAATAAAATAAAATAAAATAAAAATTGTAAATTGATTTTACAAATCAAAGATCGTCCCAATAGTAACACAATCCAGTAGTGATTCAATCACAAACAACATACAGAATAACAACCATATGAAATCAGAACAGAAAATAAGGAAACAAACAGGACGAAACAAAAACTGTATTTGAAACAGGAATAATACAGAATCTATTATGGATTTTTAAACAGAACCGAATCGACTTCTAACAATAGACATGATATAACCGCTCTAATACCACTTGTGAAAAATAAATCTCAAAAATCTGAAATATTGAATCGCGTATCATGTTTATTATTAAGAAATCAAAGAGAGATGTGTACTGAATCCATTGTGATTGTTGAACGGAAGCGTGATTATGGGATAGCCTTCCAATCTTTTCCTTACGTTTATGCCTTTGAATTTCTCCCTTGAGAGGATTACAGAGAACTTTTCCTTTTGCATATCTCTTGGCAAGATTGCGGACCATTACCCCTTTGTTTAGTTGTTTTCAATCTGTCAGTTTTTGCAGTTGGAAAACTAATTATCTATCACAATTTCTATTTAAATAGAAATTACACAATGGTATCTACACATTAATTCCATGACAACCATACCCTTAAACTTACTTATAATTCAATTAGATCACTTAAGTTTTAGGCTTCCTATAAATGATAACACACATTTAAATATGTGGTCCCAATTAGAAATTAATCCAACACAAGATCCTAAAAGGCCAAACAAACAACCAAAAAACAAAACCGCCAAAAAAACCAACTATGATTCAGAAAAAATCACCGATCTTCTCATGAATATGGTTTGGAAAGTTAGATCTACATCAAACCAAATAAGATCTACATTAACACCCACCGTCGACATCGACGTCGACATTGTTCTCGTCGCCACTGTCCAACTCTGCCAACGTCGTCACCGTACTTCAAACACCGCCAAAAGTTAGAGTTGAAAAGAAAGAACACCCACAATGGTATGAGAGAAGACTTAAACTATTGTAGATGTTGAAAATCTAAAAATTTATGCCGAATTTGAGGAAAAAACACTCAAACCTTCCAGACATAAAAACAATTAAGATCTACACTCTAGAAATGCATATCTATATTTTAGAAGTGTAGATCTACACTTTAAAAATGTATAGGATGTCGCTAAAGTATTGACAGTACCATCGATAATCGCCTAGAGAGAGAAGTGTAGAGAAAAGACAAACTTATGGACATACCTTAAGGATCTTCGTTGCAGTTTGGAGCCTTGATGCCTAATAGTGATATATTTATTTGGATACGACAAAAACTGTTATTAGTATGCAATAAAAACTGTGAGCACTTGTATCAAGCTCAATACGTGACAAGCCCTACAGGTGCCACATCACCAAAACCCCACCTACGTAGTAGACCAATAAGGCACCACGTCTGACATGTCGTATGTTTGATACATGGCGAGCCCTATGGGCGCCATGTGTCAAGGCAACCAAAACTATATGCTTAGCCTAAGCGGAAGCATATATACAAGTCCAAATATATCTAGATATGAAGAGCCCTGCAACAGGCAACACCATGGCCCCGCAGGGCCCATGGTCCTTCATACCTAGCTCCAAGGCCAAACAACAATACAATCAGCCCCCGGCTCACTTGGACTTGGATTGATAAACAATGGCTCTCCTAAACATTGAGATAGGCATGCGGCCCATTCTCTTACTTGATCGCTCAGAAGCAAGCCCCTCTCTTAAACATTGAGATAAGCCCATGGCCCATTTTCCTACTTGGTCACTTGGAAGCGAGCCCTTGGCTCTCTTAAACACTAAGGTGGGCCCTGGCCCATTTATCTACTTGGATGCCTGGGTTGGGAGCAAGACCCAGGCACTACGGCTCGGGATCATCAGAGGATATTGGACTGGCGGCTGAGGTCATGGGATCGTCGAGATAGTTGTCTTCTTGCTAAGACAACTCTATCTCGACCAGGCTTGGAGAAGAGGCAACAATGACCTTACGTTCATGTCATCCGATGCATATACGAAACGTTACTTTCTGCCTGCCATGAAACGTTGCTCTCCGCCTGCCGGCAAGCCGCAGACGGCAGAAGGACTTATATCACTTCTGGCAGAGTTGAGGAGAACGAGCCACCTATCCAACAGTTTGCTTGGGCTCCAACACTCCTGCGGCTTATATAACGTATCGTATATGCAGCGAGACACAACAATAACAATATAACCACGTCTCATGCTTAAACACTCTCTCATACTTTACATTAGTGTTCAAAGGTCTATCACTGCCAACCTCTCCCTCTCCAAGCTTGCCTTGACCTCCTCCTCTTCACCTTTGGTGATCCCAAGCCATTGAAGTGCCCGCCATCTTCCCGGACTACCTCTAACCACACCTCTCACCCACATTATACTCTGCTGGGGAAGAGTGGTGCTCGCTTTGCATGGCACCCAAAAAGAACACTGGAACTAGAGTTGCGACATCCCAAGGTGGCGGTAGGGAGACCCTGGCGGAGACCTCGGAACACAACTCCGGTGGCTCTCTAGAAGAACAATCCTCCGAACCGGTTATAACAGATCAGCTACGTGTATTGACTGAGAGCGTCGCCTCCCTTCAACAGAACCAACAACTCTTAATGAACGCCCTGCTAGCCTTACAAAGGGCACCTACGCTCCGATCATCACCTAACCCTCCTACATCATCTCAAAATGGTGTTCCGCCATTACCCCAGAATGGCTCAGAAGCCAACCTCGCTACGCAAAACGACTCGCGAACCCAAGCGGGAGGACAAACAGCCCCCCCGCTCCCTTCATTAGCTCCCAGCCAGACACCCCCACCACAAGTTGGGTCCATTAGTGGAGCTCCCACCGCAGTGGCTTCAACTGGCTCTCCAGCTCTTCTGGCAAATCAGAACCCTTCCCAGCCATTAACATTGGTGGTCGTAAAAGAGCACGTACATAGCCTACTTCAGACAAACAAAGGTCACATCCCTGCCTCCCCAGAATTGGACCTCCGTCCTCCTTACCCTATCCACATCGCAAGTCTTCCATATCCGGCGGGATATACAGTACCCATGTTTGTTCGCTTCGACGGACGAAAAGGGAACGCCAGGGAGCATGTTTCACGCTTTCTTGATGCCCTTGGAGCTCACTGAGAAGACCGAAACTCCCGCATGAGAGAATTCTCCAAATCCCTCACAGATCGAGCATTTTTCGTGGTATGCTAACCTCGCTGCTGGCTCTATTTCTTCATGGGAAGACTTGGTAAAAAAGTTTTATATCAAGTTCTTCTAAGTTGAAGAAAGGTTAACCACCCTTCATCTTATGAGGGAAACACAACGACTTGGGGAGGACATCCTCGTTTACGTCCATCGTTTCAGGAAAAAGCAGTAGACATTCAAGACCCAATGGAAGAACACCAACTGGTGTCATTGTGCATTGAAGAAATGATCACGACTTATAAACTCCAGTTGGTCAACCACCACTTCCCTGACTTTTCCGCTTTATGTGCTGCAGCCCGAAACATAAGTGAAACAGTAAGATCAGGGGCACGAATGACAGCACCGCAACCCCTCTCATGGCGACCAACAGCACCTCAACCTTCCTCATGGAGGCCTAACCGACGCAACCACGCTGTGTATACAGCCAAGGGCTCCTCTTGGGGAAGAGAAGACCCGCAGGCAAAAAAGAGAAAGTTCGATCAAATTCCCCTGCCATTACCTATCTCAGTGAATGAGGCACAGGCACTCCTCAACGCCTGGGTAGAAGATGGAAAAGTTCACCTCCCCGAGCCAAGGTAACCTGTTAACAAAAAGGATCAAGCGCGGGCAGACTATTACATATACCATCGTTCCGTTAAACATCCTACTAGGGAATGTTGGGCACTCAGATCCCTAGTTCGAAAAATGATGTCTGAAGACGTTTTGGAGCTACCTCGCCAAACAGAAGATGTCTTGAAAGAACCTCTCCCACGCTATAAGGATAATGGCAAGATGGTCACGATGCTTTCGCATTATGACGAGATAGAAGAGCCAATGGTGTGCGAGCTCTCTGAACTCCCAACTCCCACTTGTCCGGACTTTGAGACTAGACGTGTGTTAGCACTTAAGAAATCGACAAAGTTCAAGTGGTTCTTCGACCAATTCGACCTGTCTGAAGCAACACACTTTGAAGCCACCAAGGCCTTTTTAAGACTTGCAGAGCAGAATGGTGAAACGTGCATGAGTGTAAGCGGATCAGTAAGGAAAGTATTTTGGGATAACTCCTTGGCAATAACCTTTACCGAGGCTGACAAACAAGTACCATTCCCACATAACCGTTCCCTCTACGTCCCAGTATTCATCAATGGGATGGAGTTTCAAAGAGGATTCATGGATGGAGGAGCTTCACTCAATGTGATGCCTTATTCTACTTTCCAGGCAGCCAGGATCCCATAAAAGCACTTAGTCAGACAACCCATCTCCATCACCGGTTTTGGAAGCCAAAAAATTAAAACCATAGGTCATGTCCAGTTAGACTTAGCAGTGGGACCAATTCGCTCCACTACTAAGTTTCATGTTATAGAAGTAGAGACGACCTAGCAGGCTCTCCTAGGGAGAACTTGGCTTCACAGATATGCTGCGATTCCGTCCACCTACCATCAATGTGTCAAAGCAATCTACAACAATGAGGTAGTAGCCGTAGCTGGCTCTCAAAAGCCTTTTCGAGTAGATGAAGCTCACATGGCAGATGCAGTATTTTACAATCATGTCGATGAAGATGAACCTCCCCTGCTACTTTGAGGAACTCTTATACCTGACTAGGATGACCTCTCTGAAGAAGGTTCATCACCACCTCGTAGAAAGACGTTCACCAAATCAGAGCCCTCAAGAAAGCTCCCTAAAGTCACCAGGTTTCAAACAAAAGATGGCAGAGTGGTATATCGTTTATGACGGCGCGAGGGGTTGGCAAATGTTACCAATGCCGACCCCCAGCTAGACGACGTAGCAATTGTCCACTATGAACTAAGTGGAGAAGATCACTGTTGCTACACCTTGTCTGCGCTGGCCCAACGCCCGCCAATGGCAAAGAATAAAAAAAGTAGAGACAAGAAGAGCAGAAGGAGAAAAAAAGTTGTGGCTTTTCCAGCAACAGATAAACACTCTGACAAATCCTATTGTCCCGCGGTAACTCATTTGGATGGAGCCGAAGGCTCAAAAGTTAAACCCCTCGCCGAGGCAGCCATTTCATCTCCTAACCAAGTCCCCGCCAAGCAAGATGGATTGCAAGAAGTCCGACCTGCTCCAGAGTGTTTACAAGACGGCCTTCGGCCCCAAAAGTAAGAACTGGAAGAAATCAACATAGCCCTTGAAGGAGAACCCAGACGTCCTATCTTCATTTGCAAAGATCTTCCAGCAGAACAAAGGGGGCCCCTCATCGAATTGATCAAGAAGTATTCGGACGTTTTTGCATGGACATATGAAGAAATGACAGGGTTAGACAAAGATGTTACCATGCACCGTTTGAACGTCATTCCCCTGGCTCGCCCAGTCAAGCAAGGGGTAAGATTTTATAAGCCCGAGGTGGAGCTCAACATCAAGGACGAAGTGGTGAAGCTGCTTAGAGCAGGGTTTATCAAACCCATCCAACACCCCACTTGGCTTTCTAGTATCGTCCCAGTTATCAAAAAGAATGGTCAAATTCGATTGTGCGCCGATTTCAGAGATCTAAACAAATCTTGCCCCAAAGATGAGTTCCCACTCCCAAACATAGATACCTTGATTGATTCAGCGGCGGGGCACCATATGTTCTCATTCATGGATAGCTTCAACGGCTATAACCAGATCAAGATGGCCCCAGAGGATGCCCCAAAGACGGCGTTTCACACTCCTATAGGTAACTTTTTCTATACCGTAATGCCTTTTGGATTAAAAAACGCGGGAGCAACATACCAGAGAGCTATGACAGCCATCTTTCATGACATGCTGCAGATATCCTTGGAATGTTACATTGATGATTTGGTAGTGAAATCCAAGGAGGAGACCAGTCACCTTAGAGACCTTCAAAGAGTCTTTGAACGCTGTAAGAAATATAGACTCAGAACGAATCCGCTTAAATGTGCATTCGGAGTCACTGTTGGCAAGTTCCTTGGCTGCATCGTTCATCGCCATGGGATAGACCTCAACCCAGCAAAGGTCGCCGCCATCACAAATATGCCACGACCAACCAATCTAGACGAGTTGATAACCTTCCTTGGTCGGGCATCTTACTTGAGACGGTTTATCCCAGCTATGGCCAAAATAACGCAACCCTTCAATTCATTACTAAAGAAGGACGTCAGGTTCATTTGGAATGAGGAGCACCAATAAGCATTCGAAGGAGTGAAGTCAGCTTTAATTTCCCCTCTCTCCATGACTCCTCCTCAGCCGACAAGGCCCTTACTCCTCTACATCACTTTCACGCCGAAATCAGTCGGAGCTCTGCTCACCCAGGAAATTGACGGACTCGAACGACCCGTGTACTACATAAGTAGAGTCGTCCAAGGAGCTGAGATCCGATATTCCCCCATTGAGTGGCACTGCCTCGCCCTAGTCTTTGCCGCTAAAAAGCTCCGCCATTACCTTCTTTCTTACCCTATCCATCTCATGACCAGAAGCGATCTCATCCGCTTTCTCCTCACTAGACCAGCGCTCTCCAGCAGGCCAGCTCGCTGGCTCTTATCATTAGCAGAATATGACATCACTTGCAAAGCTCCCAAGGCCGTCAAGAATCAAGCGCTCGCCGACCTCTTGGCTCACTTCCCTAGTGGAGAACATGAACCGCCTTCGGACGAATTGCCAGGAGATGAGTTCCAAGCAGCCGAAGTAAACACCAAAGGAGAATGGAGTTTGAGTTTCGATGGATCGTCCACCTCTAAAGGGGGAAGAGCTGGAATAGTCCTTATTTCCCCAAATCAAACTGAAGTCAATTTGTCATATAAACTGGATTTTAAATGCTCTAACAACGAGGTGGAATACGAGGCCCTAATATTAGGGCTTATGGCAGCACTCCACCTAGGAGTAAGTCTCCTATGTATCAAAGGCGACTCTAATTTGGTGGTCAAGCAGACCAATGGAGACTATGCTATCAAAGAGCCCCCTTTAGCCTCGTACAGAACCATTGTCCAAAGGTTGACAGACAAATTTGACATGGTAAAGGTAGAACACGCTCCTCGCTCCAACAATCGACACCCAGACGCCCTTGCTACCTTGGCTTCTAAAGTAGAATTTGCGGAAGAATCAACTCAGATAGAAGTGCTGAAGCGCTCCATGCCGTGCTCGGTAACAACTATTTTTCCTGAAAAAGAACCCGTCGACTGGAGAGCCCCAATCATCGATAAGCTCCGCGCCCCCTCACGTAAACTACCTTTGTGCGAAATCAAACACTTCACGATTTACCAAGGAGTCCTCTACTACAAAGGGCCTGGGGGTCTGCTAGCACGATGCATCGACTTTACCGAAGCCAAGTCTAAGCTAGAAGGGGTTCATAATCGTTTTTGCGGAACAGGAGACGTGAGCCTCTACAGGAGACTACAACGACAGGGATATTATTGGACTACTATGGCCAAAGAAGCAAACGACCTTCAGGGAAAGTGCACCAAATGCCAGGAATTCCCTCCAAAAGCTGAATTCAATTTTGCAGAAATCACCTCCGACTGGCGTCAGGTGTATATAGATTACCTCAAAGAAGCATCATTGTCGCCAGATCGCTCTGCAGCAGCAATAATCAAGAAGCGAGCTTCGAAATTCTTTTTGCAGGAAGGGCAACTTTTCAAGCATGGCTTTGACGGGAAGCCTTTACGCTGCTTATCGGGAGCAGAAATCCATAAAGTTTTAGAACTTGCTCATGAGTCGGAGCACCAAGACGGAGCCAAGCTATTCCAACATCTTTTGCATATAGGTTATTATTGGCCCACCATGGAAGCGAACGCCAAAATATATGCCAAACGCTGTAAACCTTGTCAAGTCCATGGTAACCTTATTCACGCACCAGCCACTGATCTGCATAGTTCGAGCTCACCATGGCCTTTCCACACATGGGCTATGGATCTTATTGGCCCCATCTCTCCACCGTCAATGGGACACATATGGATCGTAGCGGCCACGGAGACTTACACTAAGTGGGTAGAAGCCATCCCCCTAAAGAAAGCAACAGGAGCCGCTGTCTCCAATTTCATTCGAGAATTTATTATATGTCGTTTTGGCATTCCTAGAGTAATCCTGTCGGATAATGGGACTCCTTTTGTCAACCGCCAAGTGGGGAAACTCTTAGTCTCCTACGACATCACACACCATAAATCAACGCCTTACTATCCCCAGGGGAATGGACAAGCTGAAGCAACCAACAAAACACTCCTTAGAATCCTTTCAAGGACTCTCAAGGATTATCAAAGGGACTGGGCACATGTGCTTCCAATGGCGCTCTGGGCATACAGAACATCCAACTCAAATGACCCCATTTTCGTTGATATATGGCATGGAAGCCGTCCTTCCAATGGAAATTGCCATACCATTAGCTCGCATGGCCCTCCGAACCGGAACTAGCTCGTACTCCAGGCCATCAGAGCTGGAAGTCCTTGATGAAAGAAGGGATAAGGCCCAGACTAATCTTAGAGTTTACCAGAGCCGTATAGCTAAATCTTATGATACTCTGGTGCGTCCAAGACAGTTCCAAGAAGGTGATTTAGTGTTGCGGGCTGCATCTCACGTCATGAGGGGAACATTAACTCACAAGTTCACACCCAAGTGGCAGGGTCCTTTTGTAGTAAAGGAAGTCAATGAAAATGGCTATTACAGAATTTCTGAGCCTGATTCTCAAACCCTCTTAAGCCCCATCAATGCGAAATGGTTGAAGGCTTATTATCCTTAGAAATTACCCATTACTATATAATGTACTACGCCAAGATGTATTTTGCCCATTTGGGCTTCTTCAATGAATATCGTCCTTTTTCACACTTATTCTAACTATAATCACAAATAATAAAAGATGACACTTTAACTCTAAAGTCAGCTCCATTAAGTAGTTGAAGATTTTCAATTACAAAAAAGAAAGGAAGGCCCAAATCTCCAACATACAAAAAAGTTTTAGGCTATAAAGCTATCATATGCTATAAAGCTATCATATGCTACAAAACTATGATCCAACTAAAGTCAAGACTCTGGAAGCTTGATCTTCTTCTTCTTCACCCGCCAATCTTGCTTCAAGAATCGCTTTCTTTTCTCTCAAGCTAGAAGACGCCAATTCTGTTTCATTCAAAGCTTTCTGTGCTCGTTTAAAAGATAGCTTACGTTCCTCCTCCACTCGTACAGCAACAACCAAAGCCTTATCTGCCTCGCCTAGCTCAGCCTCAATCATCTTCCTCCTGACCTTGGATTTAAGAAGAGATAACCAATTATCCAACCAACCCACCTCCAATCTGTTAATCCGACCATCTCGAAATTCGGCCAAAACAGCACGTTGGGCTAACACCTCATCAAAAGAAGCTATCTCTGGGGATAACTTGTAAAGCTCCTTAAGGAATTCTCCAAAACCATCCAAAAAATAAGTCCGAAGATAAGAGCTACCCAAGTGCATGAAAGTGGTCGGTTTATAATGAAGAACAAAGAGCAGTCGAGGAATTAACTCTGCTTTTACCCTGGTAAACAACACAGTTGGATCCAGTAGCTTTTCCTTCCCATCGATACCTTTAAGAACCACACTGCCATGGGGAAGATGAATAGGAGAAAAATCTCCATCAGTAGCATGAATGAGGGAATAATCTCCATCAATAGCTGGCAGTGATGGCCTTGGAAGGCTACCCCCAATATCACTAGCACCTTTCTAAATGAAGCCAAACAACTCGCGTACGAGCACACCACCCAAGTTTGCACCAGTTAAAACAATAGGCGAGTTGATTCCAACTTCGGAGCCCGAAGGAATGGTGGGCACATTACTCTCTAGGCTCGCAGAGGTCGTAGAAGCATGCAAAGAAATGGGCGCAGAAGAGCCAATGTCATATGACAAGCTCACGGATGTACTCGCATGTCCAACTCGTGAGCTAAGCACATCGCTATGTCAAAAATTACAACCACCTTCAAAAAAGCAAGCAATAGGGACACCACCTCCAATCTTGGCCCGCAAAGGAACCAATGCATCCCTAGAATTTGGTGTATCCAACAAAGAAGGCCCAGCACTAACCATGTCACATCCAATATCGTCTTCAACATGTTTTCAACATCATCCCAGGCCCCCATAACCTCAAGACTCTGATCCGAACCCTCTTCATCATCCTCTGAATTTTCTACATCGTCCTCAGCACCTATGGGCAAGACTTTATGCCACTTCAATTTTATCTGACACACGCCAGCCGACCCCTGCAAACAACACAGGTATTTTAATACAAACGTATTAGAAACGCCACAAACTCACAAATAATTCCAAAATACAAAACATGAGTTTACCTGTGACGAATCAATGGTGTCAGTCGAGCAACCCCTCGCTTGGCGGGCAACCCTGGTTTTAGTAGGCGGCTCTATACCTCTAATCTGTGGAGGTACTCTCCTAGGCACTGGAACAAGAACGGAGGAAGGGGGTGGCCTTTACGCTTGGCACTTGAAGGTCGGTCAGGAGAAACTATCTGGGTTTGTTCTAAAGCAATAGTCACCTTAGATAAGCGAGCCAGTGGGCTGAGTTCCCCCCTATCTGCAGCTGACAAGCCCCGCTCTCCGCGAGCCATACATAACTCAGGGTCATCAGACGAAATGAGCTCAACATGGACAAGACCAAGATCACTACTCAAGAAAGCCCGAAATAATGCAAGATTGCATCTCCAATACTTCCTCCAACTAGGGGTGGTTCCGCCAACTCTACCCTTACTTGCTAGCATAACTCGCCCCTGACGCCTTAATTCTTTTGAAAGAAAAGAGTATACATATAATTGCATACAGTCAGCGGCCGAAGGTATAGGAGAAGGAAGATGTTGAGGAACCCCTTGGTCCAAACCAAACTGTCGAGCAACCCTCAAAGGATTCTAGGCCACCACACCGTATGTGCCATCCAGAAAATAAGGTAAATACCCAGAAACGGTGCTAAGAACCATCACTGAATCCGCATCCCCCAAATAAGACACACCCGGCTCGAGAACAAGCTCGCAATCATCTAGGTGGTAGGCAACGGTAGAAGATACTCCACAAACTGGCATGACATAAGGACGAGCAACAAACTTGTCCTCAAAATCAAAAATGCTGGCCAAACTCCCCTGTACACATCCCTCAGCCCACCTAGCAGAACGCGGCTCACTTTCTTCAATAGAAAACACCTTTGGCATAGGGGCCAAGCTAGGAAATCTCTCATACAAAAACAACTGCAGAAAAGTAGTAGGGAGGAAGCTGGTAACATCGTATCGTCCTTTGGAACGATCAACACGTTCCTGATACATATCTAACCTCCTATACAGCCCCCCAGAAATAAAGGAGCCAACGGAATCGGACAGCCGGAAGCAAGAATGGCAGCAAGAGGAAAGAGCTCATGGCAAATACCGTCTTAGGGTCTACCCATCAAGACATACCGCGACAACCAATATGTAATGAAAGCAGTTAAATGCTCAATACTCCCCCACTTGTCCCCTTCCATCCCTGGACCTATGAATCCATCCTCCGTATTTCCTTGCACCTGATGGCTAAGATCTCGAAACCAGTACCGAAGCCATTCCCCGAAAGTGTTTTTTGGGCGTTTTCGTGATCGAGATGTTACTAACACTTTATTTTGATAGCGACTCAATAACTTCCCGGCCGGTGCCACGGCCTCCTCCAATCTCCCAACAATAGCCATCTGGCTAAGGGACAAACTTCCTACGCTAGGGTTCGCCGATCCAAGATGCTCTAACCCCGTCAAAACAACTACATCCTCTAGAGTAGGGGTCGTCTTGCCCCACTGTGCAATAAAAGTATGAGAACTTGAACTCCAACGTGACAATCCGAACTCCAGCCAAGATGGCTCCCGTCTAATCCGCATACACTGAGAAATAGCAGTAGCAATCTTAGCTCCAGCAAGCACCTCACAATATGAGGGATGACTGCGCTCCAGACATCAAAGTCATCTTTTGGCCCCGTATAATCCTCAAAAGCTGGAAAAGAGTACGGATAAGTGCCCCTCTCCACATGAAAACGTACAACAGACTCTGGAGGAACAAAAGCTTTAACCCCTTTCTCTGGCTCAACCCCACCAACAAGGAAATCAGTCGAATCAGGCGGGTCCCTGCCATTGTCATCAAATAAATCCACCCTCGCCCAAAACAAATCCATGGCACCAAAGAAAGGTGCCTTACACCAATATTCCACTGGAGGGACGATTGGAGGATCCGTGTCCTTCTTGGCCTTAAAAAGATTTTTCTTGGATTTACCCTCTTTTGACTGGGAAATGCCAGAAGAACCTGCTAGTGATTGTTGCGCGCTGCGACGGGACACAGCACTTCCCTCTTTTACTTTTGCCATATCACAAAAGCTCACCTTTCTTACATCAACACAAGATTTACAAATCAGAAATGTCATTCACTTTTGAGTTGCATTTTATCGAAAAAAAAATCACAAAAGCTTGCCTTTCCTACATCAACACAAGATTTACAAATCAGAAATGTCATTTACTTTTGAGTTGCATTTTATTGAAAAAAAAAAAGTCATCTTCCCCTCACTATGGCACTATTTTGAGTTAGGCCTTTCCCTCGCAATTCACCTCTCCCTCGCCTTCCAGGTATGTTTCTATCCCTCGCCTACATTTATGTTTCTATTCCTTGCCTAAATTTCTAACCCTTCCCAAAAGAAAAAATATATATATAAAAAAAATAAAAATAAAAATATTTTGAGTTAGGCCTCTATCCCTCGCTCGAAGTACGCCTTTGCTCCAATTCCCCTCCCCCTCGCTTTCCACATATGTTTCTATCCAAATTTTCTAACTATTTCCACCGAAGTTAAAAAAAAAAATAAAAAATAAATTGAGTTAGGCCTCTTCCCCTCGCTAGGCCTCTATCCCTCGCATGCCTCTATCCCTCGCATGAAGTATACCTTCGTTCCAATTCCCCTTTCCCTCGCTTTCCACATATGTTTCTATCTCTCGCAAATTTTCTAACTATTTCCACCGAAGTTATAAAAATAAAAAAAATAAAAAATAAAAAAAAATTAAGTTAGACCTCTTCCCCTCACTAGGCCTCTATCCCTCGCAGCTGCCCCCATCCCTCGCATTAATCTTTATTTCCCCTCGCACCACTTCTCCCTCGCTTCATTTTTTTTCTTTTTCTCACCAAATTCTTTTGCTAAAAAAAAAAGAAAGCTACACCCCCCTTACCGCTCGCACTCATCCTCATTTCCCTCACACAACATAATCCATCCCTCGCATAGCCCCTTCCCCTCGCATAACCCTTCCCATCAAAAAAAAAAAAAAAAAAAAAAAAAACTTTTTAAAAAAAAAAAAAAAAAAATCATATTTTGAGATAAGCCTCTCTCCCTCGCATAACAAAACCCATATTTTGGGATAGCCCCTTTCCCTTCATTATTTTATTTTCATTAAAAAAAAAAAAAAAAAAAAAAACCCCTATTTTTGGATAGCCCCTTTCCCTCGCATAACAAAACCCATATTTTGGGATAGCCCCTTTCCCTTCATTATTTTTATTTTCATTAAAAAACAAAAACAAAAAAACAAAAAAACAAAAACAAAAAAAAACCCCTATTTTGGATAGCCCCTTTCCCTCGCATAACAAAACCTATATTTTGGGATAGCCCCTTTCCTTTCATTATTTTATTTTCATTAAAAAAAAAAAAAAAATTTGAGTTAGGCCTCTTCCCCTCGCTAGGCCTCTATCCCTCGCATGCCTCTGTCCCTCGCATGAAGTATACCTTCGTTCCAATTCCCCTTTCCCTCGCTTTCCACATATGTTTCTAAAAAAAAAACCATATTTTAAGATAGCACATTTCCCTCGCATAACAAAACTCATATTTTGAGATACCCTTTTCCCTCGCATAACAAAACAAAACCCCTATTTTAAGATAGTCCCTTTCCCTCGCATAACAAAACCCATATTTTGGATAGCCCCTTTCCCTCGCATAACAAAACCCATATTTTGGGATAGCCCCTTTCCCTTCATTATTTTTATTTTCATTAAAAAACAAAAACAAAAAAACAAAAAAACAAAAACAAAAAAAAACCCCTATTTTGGATAGCCCCTTTCCCTCGCATAACAAAACCTATATTTTGGGATAGCCCCTTTCCTTTCATTATTTTATTTTCATTAAAAAAAAAAAAAAAATTTGAGTTAGGCCTCTTCCCCTCGCTAGGCCTCTATCCCTCGCTCGAAGTACGCCTTTGCTCCAATTCCCCTCCCCCTCGCTTTCCACAAATGTTTCTATCCAAATTTTCTAACTATTTCCACCGAAGTTAAAAAAAAAAATAAAAAATAAATTGAGTTAGGCCTCTTCCCCTCGCTAGGCCTCTATCCCTCGCATGAAGTATACCTTCGTTCCAATTCCCCTTTCCCTCGCTTTCCACATATGTTTCTAAAAAAAAAACCATATTTTAAGATAGCCCATTTTCCTCGCATAACAAAACTCATGTTTTGAGATACCCCTTTCCCTCGCATAACAAAACAACACCCCTATGTTAAGATAGCCCTTTTCCCTCGCATAGCAAAACCCATATTTTGGATAGCCCCTTTTCCTCGTATAACAAAACCCATATTTTGGGATAGCCCCTTTCCCTTCATTATTTTATTTTCATTAACCAAAAAAAAAAACCATATTTTAAGATAGCCCCTTTCCCTCGCATAACCAAACCCCTCCCTCGCTTCATCTTTCTTTCGCAAAATTCTTTTTTGTAAAATAAAAAAAAAAACAAAACAAAAAAAAACAAATTCTTGAGCCTCCCTCGCCTCATTTTCTTAACTTTCCGAATTTGTTTTGTGGGCTTCATCTTTTATAGCTCTCCTTTATTACCTCATCAATTTAAAAATAAAATTAAATTAAATAGCCCCTTCATTATTTTATTCACCTTATTTTTATATTTCTCCAAATCCTTTTGAGAGTTTCCCTCGGTTCATCTTTTCTGTTTACAACCTATAAATCATAAACCAATCAAACCTCATAACTCTCAATACAATCCTTAAATTTTGCCAAGTAGCTCTCCCATATTTACTCTAACAGTTTATTTTTATTTTTCTAAGCAGACATCTCTCCAGTATTCGTTTTTAATAACTTTCCAACCTCTTCACCCTTTACCTAATTAACATTTTATTATAGACCTCTCCAATTCTCCACAACACAACCTTTTTTCTTTTTTTTTTTATTGATCTGCCTCATGCTAAAAAAATAAATAAATATAAATATATAAAATAATAATAATAACAAAACAATATTTTTATTTTTATTTCGTGGCTCACCTCTATTTTTCAAAAAGCCTCCTATTTTTCACAAAACAACACTATATATATATATGAATCTATAGCTGAAAACATACATCAAATTCAACTGAGCAATACACATACCTTTCAAGCCCACGGCAGCGCCAATCGCGACGAGCTCTGAGCATATCCGCAGCCCCTCTTTTTTCCTCTTCCTGATTCGATTGCTCCTCTCAAGCTCCACCCATAGCAATAACCCTCAGAAACCCAACTTTACTGATTCAGCCTCTATTGATGACTCCCAGATTCTTCAATCACGAGCAAACCCACTCGCGATCGGCAAGACCCAGTCCTAGCAGCCAACCCAGAATCAGAATTCAACTCCCAACAGCCCAACCGATCGCCCCACAGCACCCCTGCGGCTCACCTAACGGCGACTTCTGCGACTCGCAGCACTCTTCTTCCCTCCTTTCTCTCTCTGCCCAACTCGTCTCTCTCCCCCTTTCGCGACTTCGAGGTTCGATTCACCACCCTCAAACAAACAACACAAAAATCTAGCCCCTCACCATTCGATCCCGTAACAACAGTGTGAGAAAAGCTGTGATGCCTTCGTACCACACAGGCGCTGTCGGGTCTCACTTTGGAGCTCGTCGGCGGCAACCCTTTTCCTCCTTCGTAGCTGTCAACCTTCCTCTCCCCACTGTATTCTGGATTCTCTAGTCTTTCCCACTAAGTTGAATTCTAGGTTTTTTAGAAAGAGAACAGAAAAGTCTACCCAAACACAAACTTGCCTAGCCCCTCCCTTAATGGTATAAGAAACCCAGCTACGGGTAACCAAATCCATCACACACCCTTCTGTACAATGGGTAAAAGGAACAACCAGAGATCCTGATTCAAAAAATAATAATAATAATAATAATAACAATAATAAAAATAAATAAATAAATAAAAATTTATATACATACTAAGGTCGTACCTTCCCAAGGAAAATCTTTAAACCAATCAAAAATTCTCTTTGCCTGTTACAAATATTAAAAGCGCCGTCAAAAATGGGGTGTCTACAATATGAGTCCTTCTCTTTTCCCAAATGTAGTTCTGTTTGTGTTAAATAAATATATTATACATATATTTACATGGAGTTGCATATTCTACAAAGCAACTAACAAAGACCCACCTCCTGTAAAGTCCACCAACCATTAACAAAAACTTTACCAATTTCAACTTTGATTTACAGAACACATATCATTACCACCCAAGACCCTCATTCACAATGAAAACCTATATCTATAAAATTCCACTAATAATAATCATAATCTTAAATATATACACACAAAGGGGGCATAAAACAGAGAACTCACCAGAAATTTCAAGAGGTTTTTAATTTCAAAAGACAAACTCAATGGTGGTTTGAGTAAGTAACTTCAATGGTGGTTCGGAGCTATGATGAAGAAAACAAATTAGGTATTCGTTTCAAAAATAGAAGACAAGGAGAAAGGACATATACTATTTGGGAATTCAATCTTGTTAGGAAAGGAAAGAGTCGTGCTCTCTCAATCATGGGTAGAATAGGCACGAATTTGCGCCATCTTCCCGGACTGATGCTCTCCATGCCTCCATGGCAATTCGAAGATCAACTATTCGAATCCCCTTGGATCCAACACCCAATATCTGCTCATACAGTTGTAGAGGTGCCGAAAGAATTTTGGGGTAAAATAAGAGGATGGTACAAGGCACTAACCATTCCAGAACTTTACACAATACCACCGTCCCATACTTGGTTTTTGCTAAACCAAGAAATCAACCTCACTCTCCAGGGATCCACCGGCCAGGCAAATCAGGTGTTAGTCCCACATTTCGAGAGGATCCGTATCAACATCCTCTCAGGTGTTAGTCCCACATTTCGAGAGGATCCGTATCAACATCCTCTCACAAAGACCGACAGAGAGAGATCTAGACCACCACATCTCCATCATGTCAGCGCCATTGGAAAACCCAAATGAAGATTTGGGACTTGGATGGGACATAGAGAGCCTTGCAGATCTCAACATAGGAGAAGAGAGTGTTTCCCGCAGTGCCCAGCCAAACATCCCGCTCAACATTCCACTTAACATCCTCTTCTTCAACACTGAGGGTGTCGCTCGCCCTAACTTCCTCCAACACTACATGCACCTACACTCTAGCAGACGCTTCCACCTCGTCATCATCACAAACACCAAAAAAGAAGGAAGCGAGGCCCAGTTCATGAGCCAAATCATGGGCTTTCCTAACACCAAGGCCATTGTCCCCGCTCCTAGCGGCATGGAAAGGGTGAGAGGCGGAATCTGGTGCCTATGGAATGAAGCCGAAATCTCCTGTGAAGTAGTGGAAATTCCCCGGAATCAAGCCATCGCCCAACAAGCCCACATCTTTATCCGGCCGGCTCGCATCGGATGAAATTTAAAATGTAAACTCTCCATGAGCAATCCAAATACCCCCATTATATCAAAAGCTTAATTTTAGACGACTCTATCTGAATACTTGTCTGCATGAGTTAATATTTTTCAAAACTTTTTAACATAGTCATGTACAAATACTCTCATCAGCTATAAAAGCGTCTATACAGGGGGCATTATTGTGGGTACTTGTATCAAGCTCAATACGTGGCAAGCCCTATAGGTGCCACATCACCAAAACCCCACCTACGTGGCAGACCAATAAGGCACCACGTCTGGCATGTCGTATGTTTGATACATGGCGAGCCCTATGGGCGCCATGTGCCAAGGCAACCAAAACTATATGCTTAGCCTAAGCGGGAGCATATATACAAGCCCAAATATATCTAGATATGAAGAGCCCTGCAACAGGCAGCACCATGGCCCCGCAGGGCCCATGGTCCTTCATACCTAGCTCCAAGTCCAAACAACAATACAATCAGCCCCCGGCTCACTTGGACTTGGATTGATAAACAATGGCTCTTCTAAACATTGAGATAAACCTGCGGCCCATTCTCCTACTTGATCGCTCAGAAGCGAACCCCTCTCTTAAACATTGAGATAAGCCCGCGGCCCATTCTCCTACTTGGTCACTTGGAAGCGAGCCCTTGGCTCTCATAAACACTAAGGTGGGCCCTGGCCCATTTATCTACTTGGATGCCTGGGTTGGGAGTAGGACCCAGGCACTACTGCTCGGGATCATCAGAGGATATTGGACTGGCGGCTGAGGTCATGGGATCGTCAAGATAGTTGTCTTCTTGCTAAGACAACTCTATCTCGACCAGGCTTGGAGAAGAGGCAATAATGACCTTACGTTCATGTCATCCGATGCATATACAAAACGTTACTTTCTGCCTGCCATGAAACATTGCTCTCCGCCTACTGGCAAGCCACAGACGGCAGAAGGGCTTATATCACTTCTGGCAGAGTTGAGGAGAACGAGCCACCTGTCCAACAGTTTGCTTGGGCTCCAACACTCCTGCGGCCTATATAACGTATCGTATATGCAGCGAGACACAACAACAACAATACAACCAAGTCTCATGCTTAAACACTCTCTCATACTTTACATTAGTGTTCAAAGGTCTATCACTGCCAACCTCTCCCTCTCCAAGCTTGCCTTGACCTCCTCTTCTCCACCTCCGGTGATCCCAAGCCATTGAAGTGCCCGCCATCTTCTCAGACTACCTCTAACCACACCTCTCACCCACAAAAACTATCTCTTGCTTTGATTTGTATTTATAAGCCAAGTTCCCATATATATATGTGCGTGTGTAGTTACTAAAGTTAGTGAAGTGAAACATGATTTGCTCCTCGTGTAACACATGCTAAATGTGGTTTCTATATTGTGAAACAAAACTTTCCCAAGAAACACCCAAAACATTTTTAATTTTTTAATTTTTATTTTTTTTAATTTTTGAAGGGTTAGAGAAGGTCCTACTCTAATCCAGATCTAAGGGAAATGAAAAGAAATCACCTCCCAATGCCATACATGAAACTTGAATTTTTCAATTATTCTACACATACAAAATTAAACACAATTATCTCATATAAAATAAGACTTAGACATTTGGTGAAACGCATCTCAAATGAGACAATTGTATTCAATCCTATAATTTTTCAAAACTCTTGCTGTTTGTGTGTTTAGTGAATATATTTAGGGCAAATTTTGCTTTGATTTGAGTCATAATCCAAATCAGTTGGATTCATGAAAAAAACACCAAAAAACCTCATTAAGATGAGTTCAATTCATAACAAAACAGCACAAAGTTTAATAATTAAAACCAATTTGATCATAACTAAAAAAAGCACAGAAGTCTTATGATCAGCCACCATAGCGTCATAACTACATTCACCACTAATTTGACCACAACTAGAACTTTGTAATTACGCACCAATATAACTAATACCACAAATCTTCACAACTAGGACACACATAATTTTTCATTTGTGTTTTAGTGAATATGATTAGGGAAAATTTTGCTAAACTACCTGCCAAATAGGTCATATGTACTAATTTTATGTCATTTAAAAATAATCACACAGTCTTTTGTAATTTGTGGATTAAACACACCATTTCATTTTCTATTCAAATTAAGACGAATGCATTACATGCACCCATCTTTCTAAAAAAAAGCTAAGAAGAAGATGAATCATTTTTTTTAATAATAGAA
>NW_021027019.1:0-10720 GCF_004153795.1 Camellia sinensis
TTCTGCACATTACTTGCATTTTGCATGCACTTTATCGCGCTATCTTGCGCACCGCATCGCACTGTTTTCTGCACATTACCTGCATTTTCCATGCATTTTACCGCGCTATCTTGCGCACCTCGTCGCAATGTCTTCTGCACGTTACTTGCACTTTGCATGCATTTTATCGCGCTATCTTGCGCACCTCATCGCACTGTTTTCTGCACATTACTTGCATTTTGCATGCATTTTATCGTGCTATCTTGCGCACCTCATCCAACTGTTTTCTGTACATTACTTGCATTTTGCTTGCAATTTATCGCGCTATCTTCCGCATCGCGATATTTTGCGCTTTGACCATTACTTGCATTTTGCATGCATTTTGTCGCGCTATCTTGCGCATCTCATCGCACTGTTTTGTGCACATTACTTGCAATTTGCATTCATTTTGGCGCGCTATCTTCCGCACCTCATTTTTTGCGTTGTGACCATTAATTGCGTTTTGCATGCATTTTGTCGCGCTATCTTGCGCACCTCATCGCACTGTTTTCTGCACATTACTCCCATTTTCCATGCATTTTATCGCGCTATCTTGCGCACCTCATCGGACATTTTTCGGCACATTGCTTGCATTTTGCATGCATTTTATCGCGCTATATTGCGCTCCTCATCGCTCCGTTTTTTGCACATTACTTGCATTTTGCATGCATTTTGTCGCGCTATCTTGCACACCTCATCGCACTGATTTCTGCACATTACTTGCATGTTGGATGCATTTTGTCGCGCTATCTTGTGCACCTCATCGCACTTTTTTCTGAACGTTACTTGCATTTTGCATGCATTTTCTTGCGCTATCTTGCGCACCTCATCGCACTGTTTTCTGCACATTACTCGCATTTGGCATGCATTTTATCGCGTTGTCTTGCGCACCTCATCGCACTGTTTTCTGCACATTACTTGCATTTTGCATGCATTTTGTCGCGCTATCTTGCGCACCTCATCGCACTGTTTTCTGCACATTACTTGCATTTTGCATGCATTTTATCGCGCTGTCTTGCGCACCTCCTCGCACTGTTTTCTGCACATTACTTGCATTTTCCATGCATTTTATCGCGCTGTCTTGCGCATCGCGCTATCTTGCGCATCGCGCTATTTTGCGCTGTGACCATTACTTGCATTTTGCATGCATTTTGTCGCGCTATCTTGCGCACCTCATCGCACATTTTTCTGCACATTACTTGCATTTTGCATGCATTTTATCGCGCTATTTTGTGCATCGCGCTATCTTGCGCTGTGACCATTACTTGCATTTTGCATGCATTTTATCGCTATCTTGCGCACCTCATCGCACTGTTTTCCGCGCATTACTTGCATTTTCCATGCATTTTATCGCGCTATCTTGCGCACCTCATCGCACTGTTTTCTGCACATTACTTGCATTTTGCATGCATTTTATCGTGTTATCTTACGCATCGTGCTATCTTGCGCTATGACCATTACTTGCATTTTGCAAGCATTTTATCGCGCTATCTTGCGCACCTCATCGCACTATTTTCTGCACATTACTTGCATTTTCCATGCATTTTATCGCGCTATCTCGCGCACCTCATCGCACATTTTTCGGCACATTACTTGCATTTTGCATGCATTTTATCACGCTATCTTGCGTACCTCATCGCACTATTTTCCGCGCATTACTTTCATTTTGCATGCATTTTATCGCGCTATCTTTCGCACCTCATCGCACTGTTTTCTGCACATTACTTGCATTTTGCATGCATTTTGTCGCGCTATCTTGCGCACCTCATCGCACTGTTTTCTGCACATTCCTTTCATTTTGCATACATTTTGTCGCGCTATCTTGCGCACGTCATCGCACTGTTTTCTGCACATTACTTGGATTTTGCTGCATTTTATCGTGTTATCTTACGCATCGCGCTATCTTGCGCTATGACCATTACTTCAATTTTGCAAGCATTTTATCGCGCCATCTTGCGCACCTCATCGCACTATTTTCTGGACATTACTTGCATTTTCCATGCATTTTATCGCGCTATCTTGCGCACCTCATCGCACTTTTTTCGGCACATTACTTGCATTTTGCATGCATTTTATCGCGCTATCTTGCACACCTCATCCAACTGTTTACAGCACATTAGTTGCATTTTGCATGCATTTTATCGCGCCGTCTTGCGCACCTCATCGCACAGTTTTCTTCACATTACTCCCATTTTCCATGCATTTTATCGCGCTATCTTGCGCACCTCATCGTACTTTTTTCGGCACATTACTTGCATTTTGCATGCATTTTATCGCGCTATATTGCGCTCCTCATCGCACCGTTTTTTGCACATTACTTGCATTTTGCATGCTTTTTATCGCGCTATCTTGCGCACCTCATCGCACTGTTTTCTGCACATTACTTGCATTTTCGATGCTTTTTGTCGCACTATCTTGCGCACCTCATCGCACTTTTATCTGCACATTACTTGCATTTTGCATGCTTTTTATCGCGCTATCTTGCGCACCTCATCCCCAGTTTTCTGCACATTACTTGCATTTTGTATGCATTTTATCGCGCTATCTTGCGCATCACGATATTTTGCGCTTTGACCATTACTTGCATTTTGCATGCATTTTATCGCGCTATTTTGCGCACCTTATCGCACTCTTTTCTGCACGTTACTTGCATTTTGCATGCATTTTGTCGCGCTATCTTGCGCATCGCGATATTTTGCGCTTTGACGATTACTTGCATTTTGCATGCATTTTATCGCGCTATCTTGCGCACCTCATCGCACTGTTTTCTGCACATTACTTGCATTTTGCATGCATTTTATCGCGCTATCTTGCGCATCGCGATATTTTGCGATTTGACCGTTACTTGCATTTTGCAAGCATTTTATCGCGCTATCTTGCGCTCCTCAACGCACTATTTTCTGCACATTACTTGCATTTTGCAAGCATTTTGTCGCGCTATTTTGCACATCGCGCTATTTTGCGCTGCGACCATTACTTGCATTTTCCATGCATTTTATCGCTCTATCTTGCGCACCTCATCGCACAGTTTTCTGCACATTACTTGCATTTTGCATGCATTTTATCGCGCTATCTTGCGCATCGCGCTATTTTGCGCTATGACCATTACTTGCATTTTGCATGCACTTTATCGCGCTATCTTGCGCACCGCATCGCACTATTTTCTGCACATTACTTGCATTTTCATACATTTTATTGCGCTACCTTGCGCACCTCGTCACAATGTTTTCTGCACGTTACTTGCGTATTGCATGCATTTTATCGCCCTATCTTGCGCACCTCGTCACAATGTTTTTTGCACGTTACTTGCATGTTGCATGCATTTTATCGCTCTATCTTGCGCACCTCATCGCACAGTTTTCTGCACATTACTTGCATTTTGCATGCATTTTATCACGCTATCTTGCGCACCTCATCGCACTGTTTTCTGCATATTACTTGAATTTTGCATGCATTTTATCGCGCTATCTTGCGCATCGCGCTATTTTGCGCTGTGACCATTACTTCCATTGTGCATGCATTTTATCATGCTATCTTGCGCAACTCATCGCACTGTTTTCTGCACATTATTTACATTTTCCATGCATTTTATCGCGCTATCTTGTGCACCTCATCGCACTGTTTTCTACAGATTATTTGCATTTTCCATGCATTTTATCGCGCTATCTTCCGCACCTCATCGCACTGGTTCCTGCACATTACTTGCATATTGCAAGCATTTTATGGCGCTATCTTGCCCAACTCATCGCACGGTTTTCTGCACATTACTTCCATTTTGCATGCACTATATCGTGCTATCTTGCGCGTCGCGCTATTTTGCGCTGTGACCATTACTTGCATTTTGCATGCATTTTATCGCGCTATCTTGCGCACCTCATCGCACTGTTTTCTGCACATTACTTGCATTTTGTCGCGCTATCTTGCGCACCTCATCGCATTGTTTTCTGCACTTTACTAGCATTTTGCATGCATTTTATCGCGCTATTTTGCGCATCGCGCTATTTTGCGCTGTGACCATTACTTGCATTTTATTTTGCGCTGTGACCATTACTTGCATTTGTCGCGCTATTTGCGCACCTCATCGCACTGTTTTCTGCACATTACTTGCATTTTGCATTCATTTCATCGCGCTATTTTGCGCACCTCATCGCACATTTTTCTGCACAGTACTTGCATTTTGCATGCATTTTATCGCGCTATTTTGCGCATCGCTCTATTTTACGCTGTGACCATTACTTGCATTTTCCATGCATTTTATCTCGCTATCTTGCGCACCTCATCGCACTGTTTTCTGCACATTACTTGCATTTTGCATGCATTTTATCGCGCTATCTTGTGCATCGCGACATTTTACGCTGTGACCATTACTTGCATTTTGCATGCATTTTGTCGCGCTATCTTGCGCACCTCATCGCACTGTTTTCTGCACATTACTTGCATTTTGCATGCATTTTATCGCGCTATTTTGCGCATCGCACTATTTTGCGCTGTGACCAATACATGCATTTTCCATGGATTTTATTGCGCTATTTTGTGCACCTCATCGCACTGTTTTCTGCACATTACTTGCATTTTGCATGCATTTTATCGCGCTATCTTGCGCATAGCGCTATCTTGCGCTGTGACCATTACTTGCATTTTGCACACATTTTATCGCGCTATCTTGCGCATCTCATCGCACTGTTTTCTGCACATTACTTTCATTTTGTACGCATTTTATCGCGCTATCTTGCGCACCTCATTGCACTATTTTCTGCACATTACTTGCATTTTGCATGCATTTTATTGCGCTATCTTGCGCATCACGCTATTTTGCGCTGTGACCATTACTTGCATTTTGCATGCATTTTATCGCGCTATCTTGCGCAACTCAATGCACAATTTTCTGCACATTAGTTGCATTTTCCATGCATGTTATCGCGCTATCGTGCGCACCTCATCGCACTGTTTTCTGCACATTACTTGCATTTTGAAAGCATTTTATCGCGCTATCTTGCGCCACTCATTGCACTGTTTTATGCACATTACTTGAATTTTGCACGCATTTTGTCGCACTATCTTGCGCACCTCATTGCGCAGTTTTGTGCACTCTACTTGCATTTTGCCTGCATTTTATCGCACCATCTTGCGCACCTCGTTGGGCTGTTTTGTGCACACTACTTGTATTTTGCATGCACTTTATTGCGGTATCTTGCGCACCTCATTGCACAGTTTTGTGCACATTACTTGCATTTTGCATGCATTTTATCGCGCTATCTTGCGCATCGCGCTATTTTGCGCTGTGACCATTACTTGCATTTTGCATGCGTTCTATCGGGCTATCTTGCGCTCCTCATCACACTGTTTTGTGTGCCGTACTTGCATTTTGCATGCATTTCAATCGCGCTATTTAGCGCATCGCACTGTTTTGTGCATTACATTTCAATCGCGCTATCATGCACACCTTATCGCACTGTTTTGTGCACATTACTTGCATTATGCATGCATTTTATCGCGCCAACTTGCTATCTTGCGTAACTCATCGCACTGTTTTCTGCACACTACTTGCATTTTGCATGCACTTTATCACGCTATCTTTGTGCATCGGACTATTTTTGCAGACTACGGATGAACATTACTTGCATTATTGAGCACTCGCGTATTATCGCAGTTATATCATTGCGCACTCTCGCACTGATTTCTGCACATTACTTGCGTTATACATGCATTTAGTCCCGCGCTAAGTAGGCTGGCGCAACCTCATCGCGACTCTTTCTGGCACATTACTTGCATTTGGATGCATTTTATCGCACTATCTTGCCAACACTCATCGCACTGTTTTCTGCACATTACTGTAAAGCATTTGTGCATGCATTTTATCGAACTATTATACTGCGCATCGGATAATTTCGCGCACTGCGACTATTACTTGCATTTTGCGGAAATCTTGCGCAACCTCATCGCACTGTTTTCTGCACATTACATGCTTTCTGCAGGCATTTTGTCGCGCTATCCTTGCGCACCTCATATTTTTGGCACTGTGACCCGATTACTTTTATTTTGCATGCATTTTGTCTGGAACATCTTGCACACGTCATCTGCAACACAGTTTCTGCACATTACTTGCATTTTGCATGCATTTTACTGCGTTATCTTGCGGCATCGCGCTATTTGGCGCTGTGACGCATTACTTGCATTTGGTGGCATGCATTTTATTCGCGCTATCCTGTGCAACCTCATCGAGACACTAGTTTTTGCACAATTACTTCGATTTTGCAATGCATTTTTGTCGGCTATTTGCGCACCGTCTATCGTGCACTGTTTTTGTGCACATCGACTTTGCATTTTGTCGCGCATATCATGCCACATCATCGCAAGTATTATCTGAATACTTAGACAATATAACACCATAAACAACAAGTAACTATGGTGACCGAAAAGTAGTGAAGAAAATAAATTCGTCATTAAATAAAAAATAATTTGTGACGAATATAAAAATTTTGTCCACATATAATAATAAAATTTAGGATGACGATTTTTATTTGTCATCATTTATCTTTTTAGGTGGAATAAGTTTTTACAAAGGAGTATATATCCAACTATTTATTTATTATGAGGTGAGCGCCAAAGTTATGAGGACTTTTAGTGAAAAAAAATTTGTCACCAATTATAAAATTATTAATGACGATATATAATTTTCGTCACCAATAGAATTTTGTATAAATATTTTGGTTTGAGAAACTTGATTTTAAATATTTTTAAACCATTTGGGTGAGAAATATGTTTGTCCACTAATAATTTTAATGATTTTTGAGAAAACTTTTGTAGTGTGGAAATTATGTTTGTCACTAATTTTGGAGGAAATTTTTTGCATATTTGGACGGTAATAGATAAAAAAATGGACTAGTAACTCTTTCCCCTCTATTATTTTTTGTTTATCAGTTTTCCTCTCACCTCCCCTCTCTCTTTAAAACAAAACATAAGTTTAATTAGCTCCTAGTAACCTATTGGTGACGGAAAGTAGTGAGAAATAAATTTTCGTCACTAAAATAAGAATAATTGCCGTGATTGAATTAGTAAAATTTTGTCATATAATAAAAAATAAAAATATAGGTGAAAAAATTAATTTTTTGGTCAACAAAATACTTCCTTTTTCGGTGAGGAAAAATTAAAGTTTTCGTCACAGAAGATTTTCCTGCTAATTTTTTTTTTTTGGCGGCAAATCCAAGTCCAAATTTTTTGCGACTTTCAGTGAGAAAATTTTTTTTGTCACCATTATAAAATTATTTAGTGAGAATATATTGTTCGTTACCCAAATATTGTTATATATAAGTGATTTTTTGTGAGAACGTTGATGTTTAAAGTTTTGTAAGACTCATTTGGTGAGAAAGATAATAATTTTTGTCACTAATATTTTTTAATATTTTGAGAAGCTTTTAGTGAGGAAATTATTTGGGTGTCATAATTTGGAGGAAAATTTTTGACATGTAGACAGGGAAAAAAAGTAGACCTACTTTTCTCCCCTTTTTTTATTTTGGTATTTTATTAGTTTTCCTTCCCTCTCTCGGCTCACTCTCCTCTCTCAAGACAAACACAGTAATTAGCTATCTAAGTAACCTAATGGTGACGAAGATGTGAGTTTATACATCACAATAATAGATAGGGACAAATTATAATATATTGTCACACTATAATAAAACAATAATAAATAATATGTAAATTTTTGTTTCATAATTTATGAAAAGGAATATGAATAATTCTAAAAATGCATCAGAAAAAAAATTAGAAACAAAAACTCAATACCAAACGGGCCTCTTTATAAGCCTCCCAGATTCCCCTCGGTCGTTGTTTTTGCTGGTAGGTAAAAACCCCCTCATTCTCTCACGTATCATCAAGGACATCTTTACGATTGGAAGTTCCACAATCCAAAGGTTATATTGGCGATATTGACTGAGTTGCGGTACTTGTGGCTCACCTCGACACTTCATCCGCTTCGGTAGGTGGTCTTTTGGCCCTGTATACCAGCCCAGAGGATTTTGGTTTTGGTTTTATTTATTATTACATTCATTGTTCCTCCACATGCAGTTTTGGTTGGAATTACGTATATTGATTCAGGTTTGTCTAGTTCTACATTTGATAAGAATTTGTATGGAACTGACTTTGCGTGCAATTTATCCTTAAGCTTGAAGATCACCCATGAAGATGGATTAATGCCCTGTCTGTTTAGGAATTATGATTAACTTGTTGGTATATCAATACAAAATTAAAAGAAATGTAGTAATTGAAAAGGATATAAGATACAATTGATTTCCTAGGTTTTAAATGCCCAATTAATTGCTATTCTTATAGAAAAGATATAGGGTCGCCAAGTCGCCTGAAATTGTTATGTAAGAAAAAAAAAGGGTCGGCAAAATATTTTTAGTGCTATTATTCATAAGTCCTGATATAAAACTCCACCATAAATTTAAAGGGATCGGACAAAATTTGATAAAGATTAAAACAAGTGAATGGTTGATGTGGTGGTATTATTAAACTAATAGATGATAGGTTTACCACACCTCAGGCCCTATTTATTTGACGATGTTATTTGAAATTAAATGGAATGGTTTGTTTGCCAAATTTTATGAAATTTACAATAGACTATGATTAATTATACCGTTACATTATTTCTAAAGGAAAAA
Organism: Camellia sinensis; assembly: GCF_004153795.1. Classification (NCBI taxonomy): domain Eukaryota; kingdom Viridiplantae; phylum Streptophyta; class Magnoliopsida; order Ericales; family Theaceae; genus Camellia; species Camellia sinensis. The sequence continues at coordinate 8,679 of NW_021027019.1, forward strand.
AAAATCAATTTAAAAATTAAATAAATCTTATCTATGTTAGTTTCTAAATATAGTTATATTTTATTAAAAAAAATTGAATTTAATAATTTATTATTTTAAATAAATCTTACCCTTGGTTTTATTATTTTATTCAATGGCTATGTTAGTTTTTAAATATGTTATATATATAATTTGAAAATATTATAATATTTAATTTATATCTTCATGCACACCACTCCTCCTCAATGTACAATAAAATAAATCTTAATTAAGTTTTAACATTCAGATAATGTTACTCGTGCAACCCATAGGTGACATGTTTGCATGATCTTTTGTTGGGAAATACTGCTTATCTCTATATTCTGTTTGCCCTTTGCTCAAATGTTTGAAAGGTATGGTGTATTGATTCATCTTTTTATTAATCCTTCTCCTTAGGAATGATGTACTCGAGGATTCATAAACTATTGTGTTACCCTTGTTAGTGATAGCACGATTGATAATTTCTGACGGATCTGCAGATGGCCAGTAGCTTTTATCATCTGGAGTTGCAACTGACTTGAAGAATGAGCTGTAGAAAATGCTTTTAAAAATGTCAGTGATAAGTTTTGGTGTTCTGAGTGGTTTCTCATGGGAGATTGATATTAACTGGATTGGTGTGATTTACCAAATGGGAAGGTGTTGTCGGTGGAGCTTTGAGGCTTAATATTTCATGGAGATTTTTGTAAATGGAAGGGTCCCAAACTAAAACTCTATTTCTGTCATGTACTACGTTAGTCCCGTACAGGCATGTATTTTCCATCTGCCAAAGTTCAATTGTTATCAATTATTTCTTTCCAAAACCAATTTTGTGTTTGTATCGCATTTTACCAATGTGAACGGAATCATAGTTCTTGAAGAAAGAGCTCTTTGCTTGTTTCATACAAGTTTTTCTAGAGGAGCCAAAAGAAGGAGCCCAGGGAACATGGAGGCTTCACTGTTTACAAGACTAACACAACCCATACTGTACTTTTTGCTCTCAAATCTACAGTTTTTTCTTGTGATCTCGATACAGTGCTTTGGCCTTACCATTTAACATGGAGGGATTAAGCTACCACGAATATAGGATGGTATCTATCAGCCCTTACTGTATTGCCCGACAAGGCTATGTATCATGTTGGTTATGGAATGGATTTATATTCGTACAAGTACTTTTGTTTTGGGTTTTCACTATAAGTCTATTGTCTCCAAAATATTGACACACTTAGTATTATGATATTTATTTTGTTATTCAGTTAATCCTTTTGATAATTATCATGATATTGTACTATTTATAATTCTTAGTATTATAGATTGTTCACGTTGGAAATCAATTCCAAGAAAGTAGAACAAAAAACTGCACGTCTGTCATAATTTTAAAAGGGCATTGTATAGGTGTTATCCGTTTGTATTATCCATAAAATTTTCTTTTCTCAGAGCTTTTATAAAAAAATTGCATTTTCAATGTTAATGGAATTCACATTTTCTTAGTGGGTACCTGTTGCTTATCTAACCATTGAAGATATGCCTTTTTTTCATATTTTTCCGGGGCACCATGCTTAGCATATTGTTGTTGGCATTTGTTTTCTCTTTTTCTTCTGGCTTTTTAATGTATTATTTTTTTTTTCCCATTCTTTGATAATAAAAAAAAAGTACTATTGTTTATTTTCATCTGCATTTCAATAGTGATTTGTGCTTAGGATATCTGGTGAGTACCCATATTTACAATCAGAAAGAAATTTTCCAATTTAATGTACGCAATAAATATTTCTGCTGTCTTTAATACTATTTGTGCAGGACAAGAGATATGTGATTTAACTTTGTTTTTTATTTAGACATGGTGATTTCAAATGAAAATAGAGATTACCTCTAGAAAGCATGGACATGCCTCTAAGTTCAGCATGTCTAATGTCTGACATGTTGTCCAATTAAGACCCGCTTTTTTTTTTAAAAAAAAAAAAAAAAAAAAAACAGATCATGCAGCATGTGTGAGGCAACATCTGTGGCCTTGGTTCAAGTTTGGGAAAAATAGAGCAAATGAAATTTTT
>NW_021027019.1:13573-31782 GCF_004153795.1 Camellia sinensis
AGAGAGATGCTACTTTCATCGCACTGTTTTTCTGCACATTATTATGCATTTTCCATGCATTTTATGCAGCTAAATTCCTCTGCGCACGTCTCATCGTACTGTTTTCTGCACCATTGACTTGCATTTTGCATGCATTTATCGCGCTATCTTGGCGCTCCTCATCACACTGGTTTTCTGCGCATCTACTTGCATTTTGCAAGCATTTTGTCCGCTATCTTGCGTACTCGGCATCGCACTGTTTTCTGCACATCCTCTTGCATTTTGCAATGCATTTTATGCGCAATTTTGCGCTGTGACCATAACTTGCATTTTGCATGAATTTCATCGCGCTATCTTGCGCATGCGCGCTAGTTGTTGCGCTGTGCATTATCTTGCATTTTGCAATGCATTTTATCGGCGCTATCTTGCGCACCTCTACGCAGCTGTTATTCTGCACATTATTTGCCTTTTCCATGCCATTTTTATCGCCGCTATCTTGCGCAACCTCCATCGCACTGGTTTCTGCACTTACTTGCATTTTGCAAGCAATTCTTATGGCGCTATTCTTGCCCAACTCAATATGCACTGTTTTCCTGCACATTACTTGCATTTTTGCATGTCACTATATCGCGCTATCTTGCGCATCGCGCTATTTTGCGCTGTGACCATTACTTGCATTTTTGCATGCTTTTTATCGCGCTATTTTGGCGCACCTCATCGCACTTTTTTCTGGCACATTAACTTGCATTTGGCATGCATATTTTATCGCGCCTAGTTTTTGCGCTGTGACCATTACTTGCATTTTGCATAGCATTTTATCGCGGCAATTTTGCGCCACTCTCATCGACTTTTTTCTGCACAATTACTGCATTTTGCATGCATTTTTATCGCGGCTATTTTGCGCTGTGACCATTACTTGCATTTTGGCTGCATTTTATCCGGCGCTATCATTGCGCAAACGCGCTATTTTTGCGCTGTGACCATTACTTTGCATTTTCCAAGCATTTTATCGGCGCTATCGTTCGCACGCTCACCGCATGTTTTCTTTTGCACATTTATTTGCATTTTGCATGCAATTATATTCGCGCTTTCTTGGCATGTCGCGATATTTTTGGCGCTGTGACCGGATTATGCATTTTGTATGATTTTATCCGGCGCTAAGTCCTTGCGCTCCTCATCACACTGTTTTTCTGCGCATACTTGCATTTTGCAAGCATTTTGTGCGCTATGTCTTGCGTACCTCATCGCACTGTTTTCTGCACATACTATTACTATGCATTTTGCAAGCATTTTATCGCGCAATTTTGCGCTGTGACATTATTGCAATTTCTGCATGCATTTTGTCGCGCTATCTTGTGCATCGCACTATTTTGCGCTGTGACCATACTTGCATTTCGCATGCATTTTTATCGCACTATCTTCGCGCACACTCATCGCACTGTTTTTTCTTTTTGCACATTATTTGCATTTTTCCACGCATTTTATCGGTGCGCTATCTTGCGCAGCAACTCATCGCACTTTTGCTTGCACATTACTTGCATTTTTGCAAAGCATTTTATGGCGCCTCATCTTGCCCAACTCATCGCACTGTTTTCTGGCACATATTGCATTTTGCATGCACTATATCGCGCTAGTCTTGCGCAATCCGCGCTATTTTGAGCTGTGACCATCACCTTGCATTTTGCATGCATTTTATCTGCGCTATTTTTTGCGGGCAACCTCATCGCACTTTTTTCTGCAATTACTTGCATTTTGCATGCATTTTATCGCGCTATTTTGCGCTGTGACCATTACTTCGCATTTTTGCATGCATTTTTATCGCGGCTATCTTGCCGCAACCGCGCCTATTTTGCGCTGTGACCATTACTTGCATTTTCCAAGCATTTTATCGCGCTATCTTGCGCACCACTGCATCGCACTGTTTTCTGCACATTTATTTGCATTTTGCATGCATTTTTGTCGCGCTATCTTGCGCCACTCCGTACGCTATGTTTTCTGTGAAGATTACATGCATTTTGCAATGCCATTTTACGTCGCTATCCTGCGCACCTCACGCCAGATTTTCTGCACACATTACTTGCATTTCAAAGCTTTTATCGCGCTATCTTTGCGCACCTCATCGCACTTGTTTTCTGCCATCATTATTGCATTTTCCGCATGCATTTTTATCGCGTTATTTCTTGCGCCCTCATCGCTATGTTTTCTGGCAACATTACTTGCTTTGCATGCATTATAATCGCGCTATCTTGCGGCATCCTGCATGCACATGTTTTCTGGCCACTTAAGCTTGCATTTGCAGCAATTGTTTGTTTCGGGCTATCTTGCGACCTCATCGCCACTGTTTCTGCACCTTAACTTGCATTTTGCATGCCATTTTATCGCGCAATCTTTGCGCCTCTCGCACTGCTTCTTTCACATTAACTTTGCATTTTGCATGATTTTATCGCGCACTTGTGCGCACCTATCGCAGCTATTTCTGCCCTTGACATTACTTGCATTTTGCATGCATTTTTATCGCGCTATATCTTCGCGCACCTCATCGCACTGTTTTCCCTTATTTGATTGCATATTATTATCGCCTTATTTCGCGATGGACATCATGTTTTCATCATGTTCGCCGCTATCTTGCGCACTCTCATCGTACTGTTTTCTCACATTACTTGATTTTGCATGATTTATGGCGCTATCGGCCCAACTCATCGCACTTTTTTCTGGCACATTACTTGCATTTTTCGCACTTTTGCAAGTACTTTCGCCTATTCGCGTACCTACTTATTCCTCCATTTCGCGCTATCTGCGCCACTCTGCCACTGTTTTCTGCGACATCTTTGCATTTTGCATGCATTCTATCGCGCTAATCTTGCGCACCTCATCGCACTTTTTCTGCACATTACTTGCATTTATGCATTATGAGCATTTTCATCGCGCTACTTTTGGCGCTGTGACCATTACTTTGCATATTTGTACATCTGCATCTCCACTTTCGACATTACTTCTATTGCAGCATATTTTCGCGCACTACGCACCTCATCGCACTTATTTTCTGCCATTACTTGCATTTTGCATGCATTTTATCGCGCATATTTTTGCGCTGTGACCATTACTTGCATTTGCATGCTTTTTCGCGCTATTCTTGCGCATCATCGCACTTTTCTGGCATCATTACTTGCATTTTCGCATGCATATTTACTGCGCGCTATCTTTGCGCCACCTCCTCCACTGTTTTTCTGCAACATTACTTACAATTTGCATGCATTTTATCGTCGCTATCTTGCGAAACTTCGCGACATTTTTACGTGTACACTTACTTGCTTTTGCCATGCTTTTCGCGCTATCTTGTCGCATCGCAGACTGTTTTCCTGCACATTCACTTGCATTTTGCATGCGTTTTATCGCGTATATTTGTCCGCACCTATTGCGCCTGTCCGACATTACGGCGTTTTACATGCATTTTATCCGCGCTATTTAGCCGCACCTCATCGCACACTAGTTTTCTGCGCACATTACATTGCATTTTGCTGCATTTTATCGCGCTATCTGCATCCCTATCCTGCGCACTCATCGCACTGTTTTCTGCCCACATTACTATGCATGCATTTTTTTGCACTGCCATCCGTAGCGTGTACCATACTGCTTCGTCAATCTTGCGCACCTCATTCGCACTCATGAATTCCTCTTTGCAGATTTGTGCCATCTTTGCCACTTCATATTTGCATGTGCCATTTTTTATTTGATACATTGCTCTTATCTTGCCCGCATTCGCACATTTTGCGTGCTGACCATTACTTTGCATTTTGCATGCATTTTATTCGCGTAATCTTGCCGCACTCACGCGCTAATTTTCTGGCAATTACTTGCATTGTGCCATGCATTTTATCGCGCTATCTTGTGCACCTCACGCACTGTTTTCTGCCACATTACTTTGCATTTTGCCATGCATTTTCGCGCTATCTCTGCGCACCTCATCGTACTTGTTTTGCACATTACTTGCATTTTGCTCATGCGCTATCTTGCGCACGACTCATCGACTGTTTCTGCACATTACTTGCCAGTTTTGCCATGCACTGTTAATCGCTGCTATTATTGTAGCATCGCGCTATTTTTGCGCTTGTGACCATTACTTGCATTTTTCCCATCATTTAATCGCGCTAATCTTGCGCACCTATCGCACTGTTTTCTGCACATTACTTCATTTTTGTGTCGGCTATACATCTTGCGCACTCTTTCGCACTGTTTTCTGCGCACATTCTAGCATTTCATGCACTTTTACGAGCTATTTGTACGCACGCTCTATTGCGCTGTGACCATACTTGCATTGCATGCATTTGTTTTTTTTTTTTTTTCTTTTTTTTTTTTTTTTTTTTTTTTTTTTTTTTTTTTTTTATTTTTCGGCTATCTTGTGCGCATCTCATCGCCTGTTTTCTGCACATTTACTTACGCATTTTGCATTGCATTTTGTTGCGCTATTTGCGGCACCTCATCGCACTTTTTTTCTGCACTACTTAGCATTTCTGCTTTACGCATTTTTTGCGAATACTGCATTTTGATGCATTCGCCTATCTTGCGCATCGCGCTATTTTGCGCTATGACATTACTATGCATTTTCCATGCTTTTATCGCGCTATCTTGCGCACCTCCCACTGTTTTTCTGCCACATTTTTTAGTCAATTTTGCATGATTTTTCGGCGTATCTTGTCGTACTCATCGCACTGATTTGTCTGCACATTACTTTGCATTTTGCATGCATTTATACGCGATCTTGTCGCATCGCGCTATTTTGCGCTGGACCTTACTGCATTTTGCATGCCGTTTTCACGCTATCTTAGCCGCACCATCAATCGCACTGAGTTTCTGGCACATTACTTGCGTTATAATTATGCATTTTATCGCGACTATCTGGGCACACTCATCGCAACTTTTTTCCTGCCATTACTTGCGTTTTTGGCATGCATTTTGTCGCAGCTATTCTTGCGACACTCATCGCACTGTTTTCTTTGCACATTACTTGCATTTTGCTGCATTTATGTCCCTATCTTGCGCAACTCTCGCATGATATTTCGCAATTACTCATTTTGCATGCTTTTGTCGCGCTATCCTTGGCGCACCTTCATCGCCTGATTTCGTGCACATTACATTGCATGTTTGCATGCATTTTGTCGCGCTATCTTGCGCGTACCTCATCGACTTTTCCTGTACCATTACTTTAATTTTGCATGCATTTTGTCGTGCTATCTTGCCACCTCATCAGCACGATTTCTGCACATTACTTGATTTTCATGCTTTGCATCGCGTATCTTTGATCGCGCTAATTCTTGCGCTGTTGACCATTACTTGCATTTGCATTGCAGTTTATCGCGCTAATCTTGCGCACCTCATCGCACTGTTTTTTTGGCACATTACTTGCATTTTGCTCAATTTTTATCGCGCTATTTTGCGCTGTGACCATTACTTGCATTTTGCATGCATTTTATCGCGTTATCTTGCGCATCGCTCTATTTTGCGCTGTGACCATTGCTTGCATTTTCCATGCATTTTATCGCGCTACCTTGCGCACCTTATCGCACTGTTTTCTGCACATTACTTACATTTTGCATGCATTTTATCGCGCTATCTTGCGTAACTCATCGCACTGTTTTCTGCACACTACTTGCATTTTGCATGCACTTTATCACGCTATCTTGTGCTTCGCGCTATTTTGCGCGGTGACCATTACTTGCATTTTGCATCCATTTTATCGCGTTATGTTGCGCCCCTCATCGCACTGTTTTCTGCACATTACTTGCGTTATACATGCATTTTATCGCGCTATCCTGCGCACCTCATCGCACTGTTTCCTGCACATTACTTGCATTTCGCATGCGTTTTATCGCACTATCTTGCGCAACTCATCGCACTGTTTTCTACACATTACTTGCATTTTGCATGCATTTTATCGCCCTATCTTGCGCATCGCGATATTTTGCGTTGTGACCATTACTTGCATTTTGCATGCATTTTGTCACGCTATCTTGCGCACCTCATCGCACTGTTTTCTGTACATTACATGCTTTCTGCAAGCATTTTGTCGCGCTATCTTGGGCACCTCATATTTTGCACTGTGACCATTACTTGCATTTTGCATGCATTTGGTCGTGCTATCTTGCGCACCTCATCGCACAGTTTTCTGCACATTACTTGCATTTTGCATGCATTTTATCGCGCTATCTTGCGCATCGCGCTATTTTGCGCTCCGACCATTACTTGCATTTTTCATGCATTTTATCACGCTATCTTGCGCTCCTCATCGCACTATTTTCTGCACATTACTTGCATTTTGCATGCATTTTGTCGCGCTATCTTGCGCACCTCATCGCACTGTTTTTTGCACATTACATGCATTTTGCATGCATTTTGTCGTGCTATCTTGCGCACCTCATCGCACTGTTTTCTGCACATTACTTGCATTTTGCATGCCTTTTATCGCGCTATCTTGCGCACCTCATCGCACTGTTTTCTGCACATTACTTGCATTTTGCATGCATTTTATCGCGCTATCTTGCGCACCTCATGGCACTGTTTTCTGCACGTTACTTGCAATTTGCATGCATTTTGTCGGGCTATCTTGCGCACCTCATCGCACTGTTTTCTGCACCTTACTTGCATTTTGCATGCATTTTATCGCGCTATCTTGCGCACCTCATCGCACTGTTTTCTGCACATTACTTGCATTTTGCATGCATTTTGTCGCGTTATCTTCCGCACCTCATCGCACTGTTTTCTGCACATTACTTGCATTTTGCATGCATTTTATCGCCTTATTTTGCGCTGTGACCATTACATGCATTTTCCATGCATTTTGTCGCGCTATCTTGCGCACCTCATCGTACTGTTTTCTACACATTACTTGCATTTTGCATGCATTTTATCGCGCTATCTTGCGCACCTCATCGCACTTTTTTCTGCACATTACTTGCATTTTTCATGCATTTTATCGCGTTATTTTGTACATCGCGCTATTTTGCGCTGTGACCATTACTTGCATTTTCCATCCATTTTATCGCGCTATCTTGCGCACCTCATCGCACTGTTTTGTGCACATTACTTGCATTTTGTCGCGCTATCTTGCGCACCTCATCGCACTGTTTTCTGCACATTACTTGCATTTTCACTACAACAAAAGTAACCTATGGTGACGAAAAGTAGTGAAGAAAATAAATTTCGTCATTAAATAAAAATAATTTGTGACGAATTATAAAATTTTGTCACATATAATAAAAAAATAAAAATAATAGGTGACGAAATTTATTTTTGTCATCAAAATTTTCTTTTTAGGTGAGGAAAAATTAAGTTTTGTCACCAAAGGTTTTCCACTATTTTTTTTTGGTGGCGCCAAAATTTTGAGACTTTTAGTGAAAAAAAAATTTGTCACCAATTATAAAATTATTAATGACGAATATATTTTCGTCACCAAGAATTTTGTATATATTTTTTTTGAGAAACTTGATTTTAAATATTTTAAGACCATTTGGTGAGAAATATATTTGTCACTAATAATTTTTAATATTTTGAGACTTTTTAGTGTGGAAATTATTTTGTCACTAATTTTGGAGGAAATTTTTTTGACATATTGGACGGTAATAGAAAAAAATGGACTAGTAACTCTTTTCCCCTATTTATTTTTGTTTATCAGTTTTCCTCTCACCCCCCCTCTCTCTTTCAAAACAAAACATAAGTTAATTAGCTCTCTAAGTAACCTATGGTGACGAAAAGTAGTGAAGAAAATAAATTTCGTCACTAAATAAGAATAATCCGTGATGAATTATAAAATTTTGTCACATATAATAAAAAATAAAAATAATAGGTGAAAAAATTTATTTTTGTCAACAAATACTTCTTTTTCGGTGAGGAAAAATTAAGTTTCGTCACAGAAGATTTTCCTGCTAATTTTTTTTTTTTGCGGCACCAAATTTTTGCGACTTTCAGTGAGAAATTTTTTTGTCACCAATTATAAAATTATTAGTGAGAAATATATTTTCGTTACCAATAATTGTATATATATATTTTTTGTGAAACTTGATTTTAAATTTTTTAAGACCATTTGGTGAGAAATATATTTTTGTCACTAATAATTTTTAATATTTTGAGGCTTTTTAGTGAGGAAATTATTTTGTCACTAATTTTGGAGGAAAAATTTTGACATGTTAGGCGGTAATGAAAAAAAATAGACTACTTTTCATCCCCCTTTTTATTTTTATTTTTATTAGTTTTCCTCTCCCCTCTCTCTCACTCTCTCTCTCTCAAGACAAAACACAAGTTAATTAGCTCTCTAAGTAACCTATGGTGACGAAAAGTAGTGAAGAAAATAAATTTCATCACTAAATAAGAATAATTCGTGACAAATTATAAAATTTTGTCACATATAATAAAACAATAAAAATAATATGTAAAATTTTGTTTCATAATTTTAGAAAGGATATGAATAATTCTTAAACATTTAAAAATGAAATAAGAAAAAAAAAATTAGAAAACAAAACTCAAACCAAACAGGGACCTCTTTTATAAGCCCTCCCAAATTCCCCTCTCTTGTTTTTGCTGGTAGGTAAAAACCCCTCATCTCTCTCCACGATTTTCACTCGTTCTCTTACGATTGGAAGTTCACCCTCTCTCACGGTTTCTGCCGTTTGCTGTTGCGGTCATTGTGCTACACCTCACTACTTCATTCTGCTTCGGTAGGTGGTCCCTCTTTGCCCTGTATCCCACCCAAGGAATTTTGGTTTGGTTTTATTTATATTAATTCATTGTTCCTCCACTCAGTTTTGGGTTGGAATTCTAGTATTGATTCAGGTTTGTCTAGTTCTACATTTGATAAGAATTTGTATGGAACTGACTTGGTGCAATCTTATCCTTAAGCTTGAGATCACCCATGAAGATGGATTAATGGCCCTCTGTTTAGGAAATAGATTAACTTGTTGTATATCATACAAAAATTAAAAAGAATGTAGTAAATTGAAAAGGATATAAGATGACAATGATTTCTAGGGTTTTAAATGCCCAAAATTGCTATTCTATATATGAAGAATATAGGGTCGCCAGTGCCGAAAATTGATTATAAGAAAAAAAAGGGTCCAAAATATTTTTAGCTATTATACTAGTCCATAAAAAACTCCACCTAAATTTAAAAGGACTCGACAAAATTTGATAAAGATTCAAAACAAGTGAATGGTTGATGTGGTGAATTATTTAAACTAATAGATGATTGTTTTTACCTCAAAAACTCGAAAAGCCTATTTATTTGACGAGTTATTTGAAATTAATGGATGGTTGTTTGCCAAATTTATGAATTGTACATAGACTATGATTAATTATACCAGTTACAATTATTTCTAAAGGAAAAAAAATCAAATTTAAAATTAAATAAATCTTATCTATGTTAGTTCTAAATATGTTATTATTTTATTAAAAAAATTGAATTTAATATTTTATTATTTTAAATAAATCTTACCCTTGTTTTATTATTTTATTCAATGGCTAGTTAGTTTTAAATATGTTATTATTTTAATAAAAAAATTGAATTTAATATTTAATATTTGCTTCTGCAACCCCTCCTCCTTCAATGTACAATAAAATAAATCTAATTAAGTTTTAACATTCAGATATGTTACATCGATCATCCCAATTGGTGCAATGTTTGCAATGACTCTTTGTTGGGAAATACTGCTTATCTCTATATATCTGTTGCCTTTGCTCAAATGTTGAAAGCAATTAGTAAGTATTGATTATCCCTCTTTTTTAATTAATCCTTCTCCTTAGGAATGATTGTTGACTCGAGGATTCATATAACTATTGTTGTTACCTCTGTTAGTGATAGCACGTTTGATTTCTGACTGAGATCTGCAGTGCCAGTAGCTGTTTTCATTCTTGGAGTTGCAACTGGACTTGAAATGATGAGCTGTAGAATGCTTTTAAAAATGTCAGTGATAAGTTTTGGTGTTCTAGTGGTTTCATATGAGGAGATTGATATTAACTGGATTGGTGTGATTTACCAAATGGGAGGTGTTGTCGGGGAAGCTTTGAGGCTTATATTCATGGAGATTTTTGTTAAAAGGAAGGGTCTCAAACTAAACTCTATTTCTGTCATGTACTACGTTAGTCCCTACAGGCATGTATTTTCATCTGCCAAAGTTCAATTGTTATCATTATTTCTTTCACCATTTGATGTTTGTATACAGAACCTTTTTACCATGTGAACGGAATCATAGTTCTTGTGTAGTGCTCTTTGCTTGTTCATCTGTGGATTTTTCTAGAGAAGCCAAAGATGGATGCCCAAGGGACATGGAGCTTTCAACCTGTTATCCTGACACTCAACTCTCTCTGTACTTTTGCTCTCAATCTATCAGTTTTTCTTGTGATCTCGCATACAAGTGCTTTGGCAATTCATGTTACTGGAGTTGTCAAGGATTGGGTGGTTACTATCAGCCCTTCTGTTTGCCGATACAATGCTGACAATGATAAATCTGTTTGGTTATGGCATTGGTAATTTTTCGATAACAAGTACTTTTGTTTTGGGTTTTCACTATAGTCTATTGTCTCAAAATTTGACATTAGTATTATGATATTTATTTGTATATTCAGTATATCCTTTGTATATTCTCAATGTTGTACTATTTATATTCTAGTATTATAGATTGTTCACATTGGAAATCAATTCCAAGAAAGTAGAACAAAAAACTGCAGTCTGTCATATTTTAAAAAGGGCATTGTATAGGTGGTTATCCTTTGTATTATCCATAAAAATTTATTTTTCTCAGAGCTTTATAAAAAATTTGCATTTTCAATGTTATGGAATTCACATTTTCTTGATGTGGGTACTGTTGCTTATCTAACCATTGAGATATGCCTTTTTTTCATATTTTCACTGGGGCAATGCTTAGCATATTGTGTGTTGCATTTGGTTTTCTCTTTTTCTTCTGCTTTTTAATGTATTATTTTTTTTCCCATTCTTTGATAAAAAAAATACTATTGTTTATTTCATCTGCATTTCAAATAGTGATTGTGCTTAGGATCTGGATGAGTACCCTATTGATCACTCAGAAAAGAAATTTTCAATTTTAATGTACTGCAATAATATTTCTGCTGTCTTTAATACTATTTGTGCAGGACAAGAAGATATGTGATTTAACTTTGTTTTTTATTAGACATGTGATTTCATGAAATAGAGATTACCTATCTAGGAAGCATGGACATGCCTCCTAGGTCAGCATGTCTATGTCTGACATGTGTCCAATTAAGCCCTTTTTTTATTTTTAAAAAAAAAAAAACAGACATGCTAGCATGTGTGAGGCACATCTGTGGCCTTGGTTCAAGTTTGGGAAAAAATAGAGTCAAATGAAAAGAAATTTTTTATACCAACTAATTACTCCATCAGGGTTTTTAATTTATCAAACCATAAAGACTAATACTTTCCAATTTGTTTGTGAATCCTTATGCCTTCTTAAAATATACTTTAGGGTGTTCTCTGTTATATTTTCAATTTTTTTGTCTCCATTTTTTGAAAATTGTAGTTTTAGTATGTCCGTATTATGTTGCATCTGCATCTTGTTTTTACATCTGTGTTTCTTAGATACCTATTGACCTAGTGAAGAAATATGTTTTTTTATGCAGCCATTACAGGTGTAGCACCACAAGTTGAAAAAGGAAGCTTCTCGAGGCTCCTCTGATGAGTCTCAACAAGCTGAATCTACGCCATTAACTTCATCCTCAATTACTGAAGGTAGATAAATAGAAAGCGGTCTCACAGTTTAGTCCGAGGGATGCAAGTTTAGTTGTACAAATTGTTCAATCTGACTTTGCCCTCAAAGTATAAGGAGTTTGAAGTAAGATTTGTGGTACACATTCTTTGACCCTGAGAAGCCATCGGGTATGCAGAATTTTGATTTGATAAGGCTCATTTTGTATGTTCTTTGCTTTTTTATGTTGATTGTTACACTCTTTTGGTCTCATTTGTTAAATTAAATCATTGACATTGTTTGAATTGAAAATTATTGATTGTTCATTTCCTTTTAGGTTCATAATGTTCTTCATTTTGTTGCAAGCGGCTGGTTATACATATGATATAGAAAGTGGATGCTTTTGTTGTTTTAGTTTGTATATATTTTAGTTTTGAGTGTTGTTGAAAGATGCTTTTCTCTAATTTTATCACTCTTATATTTATGCTAATGGTTGTTCAGCTTGATCATAGCACTTTATATGTAGTTTCTAATAATAATGAAAATGCTTTCATGTAGTCCCCGCAACAACCCACAAACGTAGAATGTGGGTTTTATGCAATGAGGTATATGAAAGACCTCATTAGAGATCAAAGCATCCTAAATAACTTACATCACACAAAAAAAGTGTGATCTTTAACTGTTTTTGTAGTAGTGTATGCTTTAGAATCTTCTCTCTTTTCACGTATGTTATTGTGCTTTATGTACACAATTTTCCTTGTAGTTACTTGGCTTAAAACTATCATGTTTATTTTCTTGGACTTCTTATCTTATTTTTTAAATCAGCTGCAGTGTCCACCATATATTTGAATCCCTCCACAAGGAAGGTTGTTTGCATACATACCCAACAATTTCTATAACAATGTAAAACATAACACTTTAGGTTTGAAAATAGGACATAAATCTGGATTACGACAAGGCTCACACCACTTAAATACAGCCCCCAAAGCAGACCCTACTCACACCACCTAAACACAACCCCCAAAGCAAGTCCCATCAATTGCTAGAACCCATTAAAATCTGTCAGTTATGTCTTTAGCATTATATTTGCTTACTGGTAGTTTAAATTGTAGATTGTGGTCAAATTTTCATATTTGCAAATCTTATATCTTTGACTTCACTTTTAGTCCTTTTGTTTTCCACTATTACAGCTTTATTATTTGGAATCAATATATTATCCACTTTGTGAAGAAAATAACCAAAAAATTAAAATAAAATTAGTTTTAGTACTGCTTTAAGGGCAATGACATTGAGATTATGCTAACATCAAGTTCAATATTAATCTTGATTTTTGCTAATAAAATCTCATAATCGCTTATGTATACGGTTAATTAAAATAAGAAAAAAATTTAAGAGAAATAAGAAATGAAGAAACTAAAAGGAAATTAATAGAATCCAAGTTAGAACTGTGTATAAAGACACAACACATAAGTTGCCACCTCTAACAAATGGCCTAACAGATGGCACTCTAACCTTATTCTTGTGCAGTCCATATCAGCCTTTAGTATGGATGCAACCTAGTTGGGAATAAACAAAACCAAATGCTTGATGTTACCAGCAACAGTACCAAAAAATCCAAGTAGCATTAAACACCTTGTGGCATGATTGCTACTGTATTGGGTCTGGTTTGATTGTTGTGTTTGGGTGCTGATTTGTGGTGCTTATATGGTAGGTTTGATGTTCTTAGTTTAAGTCTTAAGTATTGTTTGTTGCTTTTAGCTCGACTTTGAAACAGGGGAAGCAAGGTTCTGTTAGTGTTTGTTGTTTTGATTGTCTTTTGTTGTTGTAGTTGACTTCATGCCAACCAAAAGTAAGCATAGAAGTAAGAACAAAATATTTTTTTTTAGTATTTATGCTTGAAAATAAGCATTTAGAGGGAAAAATCATGAAATAGTCACGGAAAATACCCAAGAATCAATACTAACAACTTAGTAAGGATTAAACTAACTTGTAGAAACTCATGGAACAATCATAGGATTCCCTATTTAAAATTAAGCTCAAATCTGCATTTTTTGAACACCTTTTTTTTTTTTGGGTACATTTTTTGAACACTTGAGGTTGAAAATTGGCATCCAGAGGGAAAATTTTGAATTAGCCATAGAAATACCCAATGATCAATTCAAACACCTTAGTAAGGACCAAAGTGACTTATACAAACTCACCGAACAAGCACTAGACTCCCGATTTGAAAATTTAGCTCAAACTTGCATTTTTTTTTTTGGGTGAGTATCAAACTTGCATTTATTGAACTCTTTAGCTTTAAAATATGGAAAACAGTGTAATAATCATGAAAATGCCCAGGATTTGGTTTGAACTCCTTATTAAGGACATAAGTGACTTGTAAAAACACATAGTATAAGCACGAGACTTTTGGTTTGGAAACTCACAATATGAATGGAATGTATGCTAGTTCAAGGGATGGCAGCTTAGGGGGTGTATATTGGTTTTTTTCCTTTCTATGTTTATTTGTAGTTGTTTTATTATGTTTTGGTTAGTTGCTCATCAATTGGGTATGATGCTTGCATAATAGTGGACCACCTTTGATTCCAATTTCCAAGTTTCACTGAACCATTCTAAATGACAATAAAAGTCATCATGTTGCTTGATTGTTTTCAATATTGGTAGGTTCATATGTGTTCATTTCACATGATTCACTTGCCCCAGTTAGATCAGCTGTTTTTTGTGGTTTAGGACAGATGAAAGTCCAATATTAAAAAAATGCATTTTTGCTAAATTGGTTTATAAAATAAAATTATTTATATATTAGTTTAGTTGTAATTGATAATATATTAATGTTTTCCTTTTTTATTTTCTTTGCAGATTGATTTTTGATGACATTTGGAAGCATACTTGCCAATCAAGATCAAGTGTTGATATTTTTTGTGGACTAATACTTAGTTCTACTCGTAAATCAAGATCAAATGTTATTTTTTTTGTCGATTGATACTTAGTTCATTTTGAGATTAGTTGTGATAGTGTTTTTGTTATACTTAATGAATTATTATTAAATTTTTTTGATGGATATATTTTGATTTATAATATATATTGGTTATTGAATTGTTTTGTGGAGTGGTGTATAATAGCCAGTGGATTTGTTAGTATATTTGAAAACTATTGAGATATGAGCAGAGATATTTGTGAAATAATAATTTAAATTAAATTATAAAATATGGAACAAGTTTAGTGACGAATTTGTTTCGTCATTTGTACTTGTTATTATGACAAAGTGATTATTCGTCGCTAATAAACAATTTTTGTGACAAAATTTATTGCAGCCTATATATGAAAGTTTTCATTGATTTTGTTATTTGGTGACTAAAAATTTCGTCACGTATATATATATATTTGTGACGAAACATTACATCTTACTGTGACGAAATTATTTCCTCATTAATGATCAACATGTGTGACGAAAAATTTCGTCACCTTTACATGTTACTGTGACGAAATTATTTCCTCATCAATAATCCACATGTGTGACAAATTTATTCGTCAACTAAAGTTATAAATATGGTACTGAATAACTATTTGATGACGAAAATGAGAATTTTTAACGACAAAATGTTGGTTTATTGGTGACAAAAAATTTCGTCACTAAAGTAATTTCATTGGTGACGAAATTATTTTTCGTCACAATGGTTTTTAGTGACAAACATTCAATGACGAAACCAGTGACGAAAATATTTCCTCACAAATATCTATAGTGACGAAATTAGCTTTTCGGAGACAAAAAAATTTCGTCATTCAAGACCCAACTTGTTGTAGTGTTTGCATGCATTTTATCGCGCTATCTTGCGCACCTCATCGCACTGTTTTCTGCACATCACTTGCATTTTGCATGCATTTTGTAACGCCCTCAAAATAACAACATTAAACCCATCAGATAAGACATGCATTTACATATAAACTAACCACATTCTTTATTCATTAGAGTTCCATTACATAAATATTACATGTTAACATCAAAGCAAAATGCCCTACGGGCTTATAGCTTTCCAAGTTAACACTTGGTTACAACAAAAGAGTACTAACTCGTTTACACATTAAGCCCTTGGCTTGAAGTTACATGTAATACATCAAAAGTTAAGCGACAAAAGTATGTCCGCCTCTAGCCTCCCAGCTATGTCCTTGGAGGTGGCATGCTTCCTGCACCTGAAATGATATTCCCATATAGGGTGAGCCACAGCCCAGTAGAAATACACTAAACCAACCATGAACAATGACTAAAATATTAGCAATTGATAGATGGTCAACGCTGATACAATCACATTAAATCACATATTTATGTCATACGACTTATGAGCCCAAAGTTTCCTTTCATTTTCTTTTTTTTCAACAGATAAGCATGCTAGCTCTATCTTCATTTCCACAGATATGTATCAAAAACTAATCCCACATTCAGATAAGCATATAAGCTATATCCACATCTACAAACAGATAAGTGTAACCACAATATCCACAGATAAGCATATGAGCTAATATCCACACATCACAAAGATCAAGCATATAAGCTCTACTTCACTTCTTAACATAAGCATTATGAGCTTGTATTACGGAGTTCATTCCCCTATCTTCTCCCAAACACTATCCGGTTTAAGAGTCATCCCCTATCTCTCCCACTAAACCGCGGAGTACATCCTCCTATCTCCCCTCTCTACACATAAACGTATACAAACAAATGTTCTATATACAATCCTCAATACATATAGTTAAGTATCTATTACCGTCCAAATTCATGGACACATTTCATTTATAGTTTCAGTTTGCCTAATCTCATTAGCATTGTCTTACAACAATCACGAATCCTCCACCGTAGCCCAAAGCAGTTATTTCTAAACAGAAAATAAATGCATTATGGATATTCAAATCACATTTCTTTCTCATTCATTCCTTCTCATTAATTATCCCAATTAATTAAAACAATGTAATTAGGTCAAATTCCCATAATTAACATTATCACACCTTAGGTCCCATTTTCATCAATGATTTAACATCAATATCCATTTCTCTATGCCAAACATCATCTAGGTTTATGATGAATTAAAACCCCACACTTTGTAAAATTGCACAAAAGCCCCAAACTTTCACAAAATTACCAAACCAACCTCAACATCTCAAAATACTAAAATTTAAAGATAAAATTCATAGAGAGGAGTAGGATATCCCTACCTCGAAGTTTGAGCCAAAAAGGAGATGAAGACTCGAAGATCAACGTGTTCCAAATCCCAACTTTTTCAGATTAAAACAAAGCTCTCAATGCCCTCTATCTTTTTAACAAAGGCCCTAGGCTAGAATCACACTCTAGGGAGATCAATTCTTAGAGAGAATATAAGTGTAGAGAGAGAGGGTCTCGGATTTAGGGTTTAAAAGAAAAAGAAGGTGAAAAAGTGATGTTTAAAATCGCTACTGTCCGCTGATATAAAACACGCTCGCTCTAGCGAAGCCTTGGTCGCTCGATCGACCAGACACAGAAAACCTCGCTCGAGCCAAGGAACTCTCGCTCGAGCCAAAAACTCAAAAGTGTGCTCGAGCTAAGGAATGCTCGCTCGAGCCAACAACTCAAACCTTCAGGTCTGTAACCAGCAACACGCTCGAGCGACAGACCTCTCGCTCGAGCGAAGAACAAACCAGACCGCTCGAGCCAAGAGACACAACTCTCAGGTCCAGAACCAGGAGCAAGTGCTCGCTCGAGCGAAGCCACCCTGGCTCGACCCACCAGACACAACTCAACTCTCGCTCGAGCGACCAACTCCTCGCTCGAGCGAAGGTCCAAAAATCTGGGCAGCAACACTAGGCACCCAAACACAACCAACCTGTAACAAACCTGCCCAACACATCCCATAACTCAATATACAATGTACAAAGGATGCAAAATAGATAATAAACAACAACCAACATCCACGGACACATGTCCGGATCACTGTACAACAAGGGTAAACCCGGGATCGCTATAACCTCCCCCCCTTAATTTCATGTTTTGAACGTTTTCGAAAAAAAATCATCTTAGGGCAGTTTTTGTTCGTTTTCAACTTCAGATTTTTCGATTGAATTCTGTCTAGATTTTTAGATCAAGTTTTTCTCTTAACCTGTTCAGTTTCTGTTAAATTCATTCGCAATGTCTTTTAGGAAATTTGATTCTGTACAACTTTCGTTCTTTAAGTTTTGATCAATGCGAATTATTTAAGTATGAAATGGTGTAATTTTAAATTTTTTCAACAAATTACTTATGATTAAATTATACTAACTTTATTTGTTTTGCAGGATGGTGGGTCTTACTAACTTTTTTTTATGCAGGGCTGACCCACCATATTTTTATTTCTATTTTGTTTATTTTATACTCAATTTATATTTAGTTGTGTACGGGTAAGAAACCAAATGCCACTGTATCTCGGGAAACTAACTCTCCGTCTCGGTGCGGGTGGAACTACTTGTCTTGTCTTGTAATAAGAATTAAATGTACTTTTGTTTGTGTCTGGTGGACACGTG